>CAJQZP010001163.1:1680000-1882500 GCA_907164705.1 Parnassius apollo | reverse complement strand
ACATATAAACCTTCCTCTTGTATCGTTCTATTAATGAAAACCGCATCAAAATCCGTTGCGTAGTTTGAAAGATCTAAACATACAGACGGCGGAAAGCGATTTCGTTTTATACTACTCGTGTGTAGAGATTACTAACCTGATAAGTGAAGAAACTCAGTAACAAGCTTATTGGCTTATTTTAACAGTGCAATATAACCTACCACTTACTACCTATTCTCGGGTGGGTTTTTCTGCCAAGAAGTCCGTCTATGTACTTACCGGCTTCTTACATAATTCTGCCCACAAGCAACAGTGCGAGCACTGCTGCTTCCGGTTTGAAAGGTAGGAAGTCAGCTTTACTGGCTATCATCGACCTATATTTACTACGCACTAGATTTCGCATTCCTAACACTCACTATGTTCAACTGAACTGTACTGCAATCCGTACACCCGTTATTGTGGCTTCGATATTCATGCAGTGCGGAGCGACGCTAATAATAACTTCATATTAAATTAGCACATATGCAAAATAAACTTAAATTAAAAAAATGTACTCGATTAACAATACAATCTAAATAAACACAGAATACCAGCGTAAAATAGTAGCTTAATGCTGCTGTGTTTCGTATGGTGAGTGTAGAGAACCGGAGACCCTTTTTACTGGAAACGAGGCATTCCATCTTAGTCCTCACGCGTGACAACGCATCTGCATTTTGATTTGTAGTCGAGGATAGATGTAGATGCTACGGGCCGCAGCAAACACTTATCATCAGTTGGACTGTGTGCTAGTTAGTCACCCTATCCTGATGTGGCGGCGCTGTCGTCGCGCCACAAGCGAAATACACCGAAGCCTAAATCACGCTATCAACATTCCGAATCATAAACAGTATATATAGAACATCTCCGAACTATCACACGGAGTGTCGGCCGCTCCCCGGGCAGAACACCTTGCCCAGCGGGAGATCTCCCCTTTTCCTACCACGGCCACAGTGGTGACCATCCGACGTGATCTGAACACGCAACCAAACAACCTTCGGAAACTTCAAGCTTCATCATCGTCATAGAATACCCCACCCATTCGCTGCCGAGCAGATATCGTCTGCAGTCTTCATATCCTGCAAGCCATCTAGCTTCTCAAGGTTCATCGCAGCACTGGAATAATAATGCTTCCTGTTCCTTCAAGCTACTCTCTGCGCCATTCAGTGTTCGGCACGGCTCTGAGCCTTACTGCTCGCCTCTGCTTCACAGCACTCTCGCAAATTACTTGCCTTCTTCTCGACTCACCGCAGACTACAAGGCAATTTCCTGGAATCGAGCATCATTAGGTCCCGGGTTCGAATCCCGGGTCGGGCCAAAAAAATTAATTATTGAGTTTTTCTGTCAAGAAATTCTCAGTAGCTGACCGGAGTCAGGAAGTTGGCGGTGTCTCACCCCCGTGCCTCGGAAAGCACGTAAAGCCGTTGGTCCTTCGACTGATCTCAGCTCCAGTCGTGTCGGTTTACCGTCCCATCGGATTATAAGAGTGAGGGAATAGAGAGTGCACCTGTGTTTACACATACACTTAGGCACTATAATCCTGTTACGAGCTTAGGGTTCGTGACAATAAATACTGCCGATTGAATTGCCAAAATTTACGCTTTAATTCACTTTACACTAATTAAAACCTACTACTACATTAACACTAATAATTAACCACACTGATTCACTTTGTTTCGCTCCGAAGCTTCGCTTGTCTAGCCAAATTCAATACTGCCCCGACCGCGTCTTGCAGAGCCCCTTGCAGAGTAAATACAAAATTTTCACCGTAACATCCAGAATATTCAAGTAAATACGTGCGCCAACCGACCAGGCGCAGAAAGTTCGAGTGTGGGGCTTCCAGAAAGCTTAATTCTTCTGTTCGATACTAGATGGCGCTGTTGGTCGAAAGTCAAGATTGACATTTTGTGGGAAGCCCTCCTCGCTCTGGTCCCCGACACTAGATGGCGCTAGTGGCCGGGTACAAGAGGTCAAGTTAGGCGCGCAACACTGCCCCCTCCTAAGACATTCTCGTCCCTAGCATTATCGGCCCCATAATAACGCGCCAGGCGATCCACATAGATGATCTTAGGAGTCCCTCTTGCGCCTTTCTGTGACGGCTCCGCAATGTCAAGGGCTGTCCTATCCCATAGTGCACCAACATTGTACAATTTGATGGTGTCTGAGGTCCCCTCGCAGCCGCACAACTTGTACATGTGCGACAGCAATCCTCGACATCGTCACGACAGTGCACCCAGTAAAACTGTTCTCGGATCTTCAGTAGAGTTCGTTTAACTCCCAGATGGACTCCTGAACAACCATTATGGTGCAGCTGTAGAACATTTGGCACTTTAGCTCTAGGGATAACCATTTGTAAACGACAGCTGTCTCTTCGACCATTGTCCCATTTACGGCACAGGACTCCATCCTGAATCAGCAAGCTGTCCCATTGGGCCCAATAGCTTCTAGTGGTCGAACTCATCGCTGAGACGTCGCTCCACTTAGGCTTGGTATCACGGCCCTTCATCCATTTCAGAATCGGCTTGATGTCCGGATCTTTCTGCTGTGCATGTCGTAGGCTGTCCTTCCACTTGTTGCTGAGGTGGTCTGTCCTGAGCATCCTCACGGATACCACTTCCTTACTGTCTTGCCTAGTACAATGTTTGCAATCTTCAGTTCAAGGTCTTCTTGACAATGCATCTGCGTTGCCATGAGATTTCCCGCTGCGATATCTGATATCTGATTCTGATGTCGTATTCTTGCTGCTGCTGGGCGGTGATGTTAGCCGCATTTCCCTTCTGAGATCGTGCATCTTCCCTTTCTAGGGTTCCCTTAGGGCAGCTGGATCGAAGATGGCCCCTTTCCCCACAGCCATAGCACCTAGGGCTGTATCCTTTATGGTGGTCGCGAACCGTAACGCTGCAACCTCCCTAGCGTGAGGCGATGATCCTGCCGCCGCCAGAAGGTGCCGTTAGCTGCACTACCCTCTCGAGATCAATCTACTTCCCTTTCTACGGTTCGCTTAGGGCAGCTGGATCGAAGATGGCCCCTTTCCCCACAGCCATAGCATCTAGGGCTGTATTCATTACTGCGGCCGCGAACTGCTGTAGCTGCTGCAACCTCCCTGACGCGATGGGAACGAAGATCCTGCCGCACGGCTTCCACCTCCAGTACATGGGCTACGGCGTTCTTAAGCGTCACGTGGTGCCCGAGCCTCACAGCAGCTCTGACTTCAAAATCGCGGATGCCGTCGATGAATGTCTGCACCAGGTTCCCTTCAATGAGCGCAGGTACAGACCGGTATGCTTTTCGCACCAGCTTCTCCACCTCTAGAGCCCACTGCTGCAGGTTTTCGTTGATGAGCTACACGCGATCTTTAAGCTGCGCACGAAAGACGTGTTCCAGGTGAGCGTCGCCATATCTCGCCTCCAATGCCTCAAGGAGATGCTGATAAGTCACTTCCTTACCGAGAGCTTCCAGAACTGTTAAGGCCTGGTGGCGCAGGCCTAGTGTGAGAGCAGTCATGGCCTGGCTTTTATTGCAGCCATTCGCCTTCATAACAGCCTCGAACTGGATTTTGTAGGCTGACCAAGAAGAAGTCCCGTCGAACGGCGGCAATTTGAACTCAACGTAGCGAAGGTGTTGTAGCTACTACGGGAGCTGTAATTCCATCCCCCAGTTTGAGGTCGTCCAGCGTTTTCTTCACGTCAGCCATTACGTTGTCAACGCGATTGTTCACTTGGTCGATTTGGGTTTCAGCTTTCTCGATTCGGGTTTAAGCTTTCGCGATTTGTGTTTCAGTTTTCGACAGGCGGTTATCATGCTGAGCAACCCTATCATTCACCTTCTTTATCTCCTTCCCGAAGGTAGCGTGAAGGTCCTTCATGAGGAGCATCTGCGCTTCCAACCGACGGGCCTGTTCATCTTGTCGGCGGGCTTGTTCCTCCTGTCCGCCCCGCAGCTGCTCATCCAATCGGTGTGCCTGCTCCGCCTGCTGGCGGACCTGTTCCTCCTGTCGGCGGGCCTGTTGCTCCTGTCGGCGAGCCTGTTCCTACAGCATCATCATGGGAGCACCTAAGTCAGGTGCTGCAGATGAAGGAGCTACTGACGGGCCTGCAGCCGGCGGCTGGCCCTCTGATGTCTGCGGCGTTGCACCACCAAATCTTTGGTTCGTCTCCTGCTGGCGTTGACTTCGGGTACGGACACCCTCCGTTTCCTCCTTAGGTAAAATCGGCATGATTTTATCCCACTTCTTACACCAATTGTTACGAGCTTAGGGTTCGTGACAATAAAAACTGCCGATTGAATTACCAAAATTTACACTTTAAACTTAAAACACCAAACCAAAACTTAATTTTGTTGGTTTTTATTGCCTGTATCTTTTTTTAAAGAATAATGATAAACGAGCACACAGTGCACCTAATGGTAAGTAGATGGTGGCACATAAACATCTATATTGATCCTAGATTAAGAATCAAAATGCAGATACGTTGTCACCCGTGAGGACTGAGATGGAATGCCTCGTTTCCAGTAAAAAGGGTTTCGGGTTCTCTACACTCATCATAAGAAACACAGCAGCACTAAGCTACTGTTTTACGCTGGTATCCTGTGAGAGCGTGGTCCTTCCCCGGCCGAGCCGACCCATTCGTACTACAACCATAATATAGCTGCAGCATGCCTCTACCACGTAAAACTTATATCTAATTTTTTTCATACATTGCTATCGATTATCGGTATATACCCGACGAAAACTTTTAAATATTGTGAAAAAATGATAATAACATACAGGGTAGGGTTTATTTGTTGCCTAAGAGTCCGTTAGGATAGATACCAGACTCTAATCGTTTTCTGCCGGTAAGCAGCAGACCAGTTTCCTTTGTTCCCCGTGTGAAGGACAAGAGAGCCAGACGTTGTAGTTGCAATTAAAGACTTTTTCCTTGTTAATTATTTTAATCAATATAATCAGAACAATTGGAAGTTAAAAAGAAACAGTTCTTGTTCGTGTCTTTTTAAAACATCATCATCGTATGTCACATATATATATATATATATATATATATATTACACTATTACATAAACTATAACAAATATCGCTAGTATTTTTTTAGACTAACAATCTATATGAATCTATAACATCAGTATTGTTATAGGATGAAACATTTTACTAAGTCATTTCTTTGTTTAAAGTAGGTTGCAGCTGTCCATCGACTACAATAGTTGTTTACCAGATCATCAGATGAACAGTAAATCAGTCACACTAACATTTATAAAAAATAGTGGCATAATCTGTGCCAGATCTCGTTTTTGCCAACCTATATTAGACTAAACCTTGTGGCTTAATATCTGATAGGCTAGGCTAACACCGGGACAGTTACAAAACATCCCAAACGTCATTGTTAATTATTGCTTTTCTTAAAAGTGGCTTAGAGTGACTTAGAGCCGTGGTAGCTCAGATGGTTAGCGCTCGCTGTAAATTTCACATTACGCGAGCAAACCGGGTTCGATCCCCGCCGGCACCAATGAAATTGTTAATTGCAATTTTAAGTGCTGATATCCACGTGCTCGGCGGTGAAGGAAAACATCGTGAGGAAACCTGCATGTCTGAGAAATAAGAAAAAAAATATATTTCGAAGACATGTGAAGTTCGTCGCCAACACGCATTGGGTCAGCGCGGCGTACTATTCCTTGCCCTAAAACCCTCTCAGAAATGAGAGGAGGCCTATGCCCAGCTGTGGGACGTATACAGGCTGTAACTTTTTACTTTTTAAAAGTGGCTTCTCGTGGAATTGAAATCACAAAGCTAGTCGTAAGATCAACACATGTTAATTTTCACGAATAACTAACGTACCTTATCGAGAAAATTTTATCAATAAAAGATCTTATCAGCATATATCTCGATTAATTTATCCTATTCGTCACGTTTGCAAAGCGATTAGGATTTTTATTGTATTTAAATATCAGTAAAAGGGATCTAGCGGAGCGCAATGTTGTGATAGGAATAGAGTAGTGAAGCACAGAGCTCGAGGAAATAGAAAAATGCTACGGCTTCTTATCAAGTTAAGTGCCCTGTGCATTGGGCTCAGTCATGCGACGACGACTTCGTGTCAGAAATTGCAACAAACACAGGTAAATAATCTTTGTAACCTCCTTCCATATTTCTTCGCCATCAGCCCGTCAAAGCCTACCTGGGCATCTGGTCATCAATCTCTTAAGCGCGTGCGTTCATCAGGATATGCCATCATCATACTTAGTGGTTTGATTGTTGCAGTAACAGAGGAACCATTGTAATTTTTTTAAATATTTTATAACATTCAATAATTACACATTACGTTACGGTACAATCATAAGTTTATAGAAACTTTATCGTGTACCGTAATCACCGACAATAACAAATATGAGGGTGTAGTAAGAAAAAATAAACCTACACTTAGTATTTATTAGTTAATTGCGTGACCTTGTATTGCATAATGCACCGCGCATGGATCCTATATATTATACAGGGCGCTTGTTTTAGGGCGTTATCGTAGTATTTATTATTAAAACATATTATGTATAATTTAAATTAGTGGTAATGCATTCCATATAGTAGTTTATTGCTGGGTTAGTAGTTTGCACTGAGATTGTTTTATTTAAAACATTATTAATTAAATTTACGGAATGATGTAACTGTAATATGACCGTGTAGTGGCGGTGTAAGAATATCCACTACCTCAATATCCACTACCTCATATCGACCCGTGTATGTCGTAATAGATGACAGAGGGAAACAAACCAGGAGATGGGTATCTGCGTCTTTCTAGTAACAACTGAAATAAAAAATATGCGCTTGCTAACCCACTGCACTGAGTTTCTCTGCGTGATAGACTCAGCAATGAGGATGTCTGTGAAACCAGAGTGACCAACATAGCTCAACGAATTAGTAAGCTGAAGTGGCAATGGGCCGGCCATATAGCTCGAAGAACGGATAACCGATGGTGAAGAAAGGTTCTCGAGTGGCAACCTCGCACCGGTAGGCGTAGTGTAGGGCGACTCCCCACTAGATCGAGTGACGACCTGGTAAGACATACAGGAAGTCGATGGATACAGGTGGCTCAGGACCGTGCTTTGTGGCATTACTTGGGGGGAGGCCTATATTCAGCAGTTGACTTGTGAAGGGCTATAATGATGATGATGAACCCACTGCGAAGCGTGGCTGCTTTGGTAAAGGAGTGACTCATAAGGGGGATCCCTATGAGTCACCACATGTGGAAGCCTACGTACGAGTACGAGAGTGGAATTTAAATAAGCTGTAACGATAAAAGTGTACCGTTATTGAAGGTTATGAGGTATTTTGGCATTTCCTTAAAATACTTCTTACGACAGAGTAATAGCAACAGCTCGATACCTCTATACCTCAATAGCCCAATGAGTATGCTTTGACTGCGGTACTGGGGAAATTCCGAACTCAACAAATTTTTTACACTTGTACAAACTACTAATAATTGTTTCATGACCAAAGAAGCGCCTTTTTAAAAAAAATTATGGCCCAAGTATGACACTTTCAATGAATAGAAGGAGTTGTTTAGCCGTAAGCAGTTTCACTTCTACTGGGCGGAATACATAATTTCCGAGATGAGTGTTACGTTTGCGCATTAAGGGGAAATATAATCTCAAATGGCTTGGCAAGATCCTTCGTTATGCCGAAAATATTGCAGCATTAATTTTGAAATAAATATATTCTAAAGTTGAGGATTAATGTTAAGGATTATGTTGGACGAAAACTCGATTCCGTAAAATTTTCTCGATAGAAAAAAAAATCCAAAGTTACCTCCAAAATGAACAATAAACCGCTGTTATTCATAAAATACTTTATATAAGATCATGAAACTTTGCATACTAACTGAACTAACTATAAAGCAATGCTTATGTTATTTACTTTTTTTAAAATACCGTTATTTTCACTGGAAAAAAGAAATTACCTAAACTATCGGCCTCTTGAAGCGTGTTTCCTGCCGCACGGTCACTTCGCTTCGGCTTTTGAACGGGGAGGTTGTGTCTCTTACGATCAGAATATTCATTACGCAACAGGACGACGTAAAATTAAAATGGGAAATAACCGTAATAAAAATAAGAAACGACTGGCTTGGCGTTAAGAAACAGGCATAAATATGATAAACCTAATGAAATAAGTGTCTAACGACCTTTCTACTTACAGTATTAGTGATTACAAACATGTCGGTACATAGCATACGACGCGCGGGCAAGTGGGAACGAAATTAGAATTTGAGCTGACTTACTCTATCCCCTTAAGGGTCCGCAATCAGTTTGGACGCCCCTGACAAAAAAAAAGATATATACGAAGAGCTGCGTACATTTTAGGCACTCATAAATCTTTTTTCTTTTCAACCGACATCAAAAAAGGTGGAGGTTCTCAATTCGACTGCATTTTCTTTTAATGTGTGTTACCTCAAAACTTTTTTCTAGCTAAACCGATTTTCATGATTCTTTTTTTATTTGAAAGCTGTTGCTTTCCATATAAATTTACTCCGAATTTGATTGACTCCTAATACATTGATGATGTTCTCATTCATATTGAATATTATTAATATCATTAATATTAGGTACAATATTTTTAATGTTCGCTCTCACAGAATACCAGCGTGAAATAGTAGCTACATGCTGGTGTGTTTCGTATGGTGAGTGTAGATAACCGGAGACGCTTTTTACTGGAAACGAGGCATTCCATCTTAGACCTCACGGGTGACATAGATGTAGATGTCTATGGGCCGCAGCAACCACTTACCATCAGGTGGACTGTATGCTCGTTTGTCACCCTGTCCTATAAAAAAAAGAACAATTTTTTTAATTTTATCACTAGTTTTCTTTAAAAGTTCACACAAAAGCCTTAATCAATCTTCGTTTGTTGGTTAAAATAAAACAATATTTCATTAATTTTGCTACTTTATTATTTCAGCTGACGTCGCTCAACGAAAGGATGAACCAGATGATCGAAGCACTTTATTCTTCATGTAAGTTGATCTACCTTATACCTACACAAACAATATACTTCCATCCGTATAGAATTTTAGCTGAAATGGCGGAATAAAGAAAGCAATTAACTAATTGCTTTTTATTATACTTTTGTCTTATACAAGTTTTATTCATCGCACAAACAGCACGGAAGCGCAGTGGTTGAGCGGTTGCCGCGGGTTCGAATCCCATACGGAACAAGTGCTTAAACACACATAACTAAACACACAAATAATTGTTTCCGATCTGTATATGTTTTACAAATAAATTATTTTGATTTGATTTAATATATTATACCCTCCTCGAAACAGCAGCCATTTTCAAAACTTTCATAACTGAGTATGGTTGATTATTTTCTCACCAACACTTAAGGTTTCTGCAAAATTACAGTTTAATCTGGTAATTAAAACAAGTTTGAAATTGAGTTAAAAGATTTAATTAACGTTAGAAATGAAATATAAGCTTGTTATAAGATATAAGCGATCATTTTATCGATCCACTTTGTCATTCATTTTATAATTTTTATATATCATTCCTTCGTTTGGGATTGGCGAACGCAAATGTTTTAAATTTGGCATGCATTTACACAGTTGATGATTATACAATATATATATATATATATATATATACACAACCGTGTAAAGACTTTCGGAATATTTAAGATATTTTCCTCAATTGCTTCTCCACAGAATGAAATGGCGTGGTGGATTCTCTATTTTTTTTAAAGAACATGTAGCCTAGTGATCAGAATTTCTTGATTACGTCACAGGTTCTGAAGTTTGGCCAACGTTTGTGTGAAATGATCAACTGTTGGACACTATAACTTTGCTTACCTTCAATATATATTAGGCAAGTATAGCGTATACGTACAGCTGCGAGACGTGATTGTTGGCTCGACTGGGTGAGAAACATTCTTACACATAATCTTCTTTTCCACTCTGTGGCGTACAGTAGTTGCAGCACAAAGGTTACACACACATCCTGTCTTTTTCTTCTTCATCAGCCCGTAAGAACCCACTGCCGGATATAGGTCACTCCCGTTGTAGGGAGGATTTGGGGGTCCAAGGCAGGTGGTTTGAAGGTCACCGTAACAGCCGCTTAGCTTCTTGGCCGCTACTGCCCGTCATTAGTCTAGATATATAACGATTGGCATAAATGCTGCCATCAATATAAATTGATTGAGATTTTTCTAACATCACTCATAGTCACCACTTTTTATAAGATAAAGGTGATAAACGAGCACTCTGTCCACTTGACGGTAAGTGATTACGAATAAAAACGCAGATGCGTTGTCACCCATGAGGACTAAGATGAAATGCCTCGTTTCCAGCAAAATACCCATTTCTCTGGTTCTCTACACTCTCCAAACGAAACACAACAGCGTTTAAGCTACTTTACGCTGGTATTCTGTGGGAGCGTCGTCCTTCCCCAGCCGAGCCGACCCATTCGTGGCACAACTTTACTACTAATATATTTTCGGCATGGCTCTACCACGTATGAACACCTATGCCTCTAACGACTCCAAGGAACTAAATGGTATGATAGCTTTTCTGACACAGACACTATATGGCCGCCACACACTTGACACAGAAAACCAATCTAAAAATAGCATAAGTAAAATAGTATAATGGTACTGTGTTTCCCTTCGTGAGCATGAGAACTGAAGACCCTCTTTACTGGTAACGTAGCACTCGATGTTAGTCCTAAGCGCTGACATTCGATACTTAATCGAGGATATATGTAGGTGTTAATGGGCTACAGCATCCACTTTACGTACTGTGTGCTTGTGAGACTAATACCGTATGCTATGTCTAGTACAGGTAGCTTCCGATAGTAATCAGAAGTTGTCAGTTGTCATCTACCACATTTTAGATCACAATAATATGAATAACTCTTATAAACCATTAAGATAAAGTTCATGAAAAAACTTTTTTCTTGCAGTAATTTCGAAGCCGAAATCATCAAGCGCAGGAAGAGAGAGCAGTTCAGAATCAGTAACAGGGCATGATTATTCTCCAAGCACAGTTTCCTACGAAACGGCATATTATCCACAAGCGTATTCGATGCCAGTGACTGCTTCATCGTCACCCCAATACATATATTACTCACCATCTCACTCTCCAGTGTCAACAGCATTACCATATGCGCCATCTTTGTTACATAATCCTCCAATGCCCCTCCCTGCGCCATCTCTTCCAAGTTCCTACTACCCATCGCCTTCAGAGCCGCCAGTCCCTTTCCCGGAGTATCCATATTCATTAAAAACACAACAGGCATGGCCATCAACCTATTCATATGAGCAGTACTCGTATCCCCAACTACCATACTCACCACCCGGGTTATACTCGCCGCCCTCACCGCCTGTTACACATTCACCGCCGCCTGTGACACATTCACCGCCGCAGTATTCGCATCCCACACCTCCACAGTCGTACGAATACAAGTTTTATCCCACAGATTATCCGCCGCCCCCTCCCAGTCCTCCCAGACCTTATCAACCAGTTCCATCTCCGCCTCATTATGCTCCATTACCTGAATATTCTACACTTCCTCCGCCTCACTCTTACTCTAATCCACAATACCCAAGTTATCCGAGATACTCATACTGACATAGTTACAATAAATTTTGCAAATGTATATATTACTTGTATTAAAATAACTTAATAAATGTATAAATTAATTGTGCTTATTCTTTAATCCGGTTAATGCAGGTAAATGGTCCTTAATCTTGGGTTGCGATTGATTGTAGTGGTTAACGAAAGTTGACGAAAGTTTAAGTTAAAGATACACCCTACATACGTCCCACGGCTGGACACAGGCCTCCTCTAATTTCTGAGAGTGTTTTAGGGCAAGAAAATGTCCACCGCGCTGCCCTAATGCGTGTTGGCAAACTTCACATATCTTTGAAATATTTTTTCTTATTTCTCAGACATGCATCGGACATGACATCAAACGTGGGTTGCCTCAACTGGGTAAGACCCATGCTCTCACAGAAAACCAGCGTAAAATAGCAGCTCAATGCTGCTGTGTTTCGTGTGGTGTAGAGAACTGGAGACCCTTTTTACTGAATACCAGGCATTTCATCTTAGTCCTCCTGGGTGATAACGCATCTGCACTTTGATTCTTAATATAGATGTAGATGTCTATGGGCCACAGCATCTACTTACTATCAGGTGGGTTGTGTGCTCGTTTGTCACCCTTAGTCTACGAAAAACAAAATGTATGTACTATTTTCTCTTTAATTCAGTGTATGCCAATGACTGTTATATTTGAATCCTCATTCGATAACTCCTAACGGAGACAGTGCTATACGGTAGACTACAGTTTTCGTTAGACGCATGTATCATAGTCTATACCACACATTGTGACCTAGTAAATTTGTATTTTTACAAATATTACTTATTTTGCTACAGAATTTCGGATACAGACGAGGTAAAATACCTCTCATGCGACCACCGATACATAATCTGTATTAATGCGTGTTTTAATTATAAACAGACCGCAGTATCAGACGCATGATATTCTTGCGTATATACTTCACAGCAGTTACTCAACAACCATGCTGGGGTACCAAATAAACGATCTATATGTGAACTTTATATCCCTTCACATACGTTGATGGCCGATTATTCTGATATGGCCTTTAATCGATTGTTACAAAATACAAAAAAAAACAATAGGTTGGTTCCCCCTTTTTGTTAATTTTTATTTTGTTTTGTGTATGTTGTCATAAATAAAATATCTAATATAGGTAACTTTTAGAAATATAAAAAAGAAGATTTGTTCAGAAATAGTAGCCTCTTTAAACTAGTTTGCTTGATTTTGCGAGATAAAAGGAATTTCTTTTCGCTGTGTTAGCAAGGCGTTCTGAACGCGTTGACACAAGATTTTAATTTAAAAACCAAAATAAAACTTACAATTATTATTTAGAGTTAGGTAATACTACATAACATTTAACTGCTCTGATTAAGCATGCCCTATCAAAAAAAGCAATTACTATTGGTAAATACGATGATAAATATTTTACAAACTCTTTCCTAACTAAATGATAATCTCTTATATAAATCGAATGAGTAAAGAAGCAAACATCACATTGTGTTCAGCATGGCGTCTCTCAACTTTATTCTAATATTATTGATTAAGGTAAATATGCAACTAAGAATATATTTTAAATTATTTGCCCGCTTTATAATTATCTTGAAGTCTACGGAATTGATATGCAGTATTATTTTAAATGAATATTTTACAGGTTGTTTTAATTTATGCAGAGATAGACGACAATGGTAATGAAGTTGAGATCATATATAGTTCACCCGAACTCGATGATGAAGTTATCAAAGACTTCAAAGAAGCGAAAGAGGATTGGATTGATACATTTCTGCAATCAGACGCAATTCTTTTCCCCTCATCGTCCACCGTATCAATGACACAAGTATTGAAATCAGATAAATCACCAGAAGAACAATTAGAAGAAATCAAAGAAATAGCTACAACATTAACAAAAGCAATTCAAAGTGAAATTACAAACCTCCTTACACATGCTCTAAGCTTTGTAGATAAAGATACTGAAGAAAATAATCAGAGGAAGAAAAGATCTATTGATTCTCCAATGGACAGTACTAAACTTGTGTGGAGACTTTTGAAGCATATTAAATCTAATAATGAATTTCAGAATATCGCTATTGAAAAAATGATGTCGGCTCAAGAGATTGCTGATAAATATGGAATAGAATTTAATCCTGACACCGAGATTTTATCAGAATTAGCTGTGGCTGCTAATGAACAAGCAAAAGAACTGACATCTATTTTAACGGATGCTATCAATATGAAGAATGTAACTCAAGAAGACTTAGTTCTTAATGAAAACAAAGAGCGTTGTATACAAATCGAAAACCCTGAAAATATGACTTATCACATTCATTCTCATGCCCCGTTTGAACAAGACACAAGGACTAATAAGACTACAGCTCATATTGATGAACATTCGCCAATGCATGCAGAACATAATCAGGTACATTACACTGATCCATACACTACCTACAATTATTACTTCAGTCACCCTCACGAAACACAAATTCCATCACCGCCAACTAAGGATCAATACTGCAACCCTCCAGTTACTCCGAAACAAACTTTCTACGACGCAGTATCATATAATCCAACATCTGAATATTACGGACCTTATTGTTCTCTAGAACCTCAATCAGCCACTTACATAATTCCTATTGATAGTTTTATGGAACCCGAACCAGAGTTAGTAGGTGAAGAGTTTGAAGAAACTATTTCTTCTAAAATCTACGTTGATCACGAGGAAGAACCTGGTGTAGCAACTGTCAACCATGTAATGACTTATACAATTTCTGAGAAAGCTCATTACAGAACACCTCAAATTGAAAGTCTGCCTCAACAAATGCAGTACTACTTCTATTTAATGTAAATTAGAATAATTTAAATTTCAAACATGTGATAAACTACTTTGAAAACAAAGTGTTGTAAAAGTATCATTAAATATCAAATAGGAGCTGTTTAGAATAAAAGATATTTTGTTTCTATTAAAGTTTATTTGATTTTAATAAATATACAGTAATATTTACCAAATCTTATTACGTCATAAATTATCCTTTGGTTACATTTGGTACATTGACTGGATTGCACACATATTCATTTTTTATTTAAAATGAGTTCGAATACTAGTAATGAGGTTACTCCTAGAGTATAAAAAGTTTATACAAATCGGTAACATTTTATTTTTGTCAGAAGTTGCCTAAACCTATCTTAAAGCAAAAAGAAAATTGAGTTATGATAATACTAAATTTGTTTAAAAATAATATTCAAAGCAATTAGAAACTTTTGTTTCTATCTACAATTGATTAAGTAATAAAATAACATAAGGCGTAATAAAAAGTTACGTTACTCGAACGTGACATATCTAATATGTTAGAATTTACTAGAAATATTGCAAGTTGTCGTCTTTTTACACAACTTTATTGATAATGGGAACTACGCTTTATCTGATCACATTTAAAAGAAGAAAATAGGGAGGTGAGAGAAAGTGCGTTGGTAACTTTATTGCACGAGAATCGTTATATAAAATTCGATGTAAGTAATCGTTGTGTTATGACACATCGTTGCAACGAACACGGAGCCTGAGTCAAATTTCCGCGATTTTATTTAAAAAATCAGCGTATTTCGTCAATTGTAAAACAGGCCAAGATCACGACACCGCACGCCGCACCACACATAATTCACAAATAAATAAAATTGCACACGTTGTATTGTTTATCCTTGGAATTATCACCGTCACATGTAATTATACAAATTTGCTGAGGATCTGTTTGTGGAATTCCCGTATTCAGAGGTTTTGTTCTCCATTTCCTCCCTTGTTACAGCTCAATATGTTTGGCATGTCTATATTAATACTATATCACAAACCTATTTTGCGGTGGAATAATAGTACCTATCTATGGGCGTAATATGCAGTATAAGCACTGTTTGGACCGGCATGTGGTTGATACCTGAAAAAAGGAACAATGAACACAAATTTAGTGTGAAATAAATTACCGGTGTTTAAAGAAAAATTGGGTTTGTCTGTGAAGTTTATTTTATAGTATTTTTATAGTATAAGGGTCTACATCTATCCTCGATTACTAAACAAAATGCAGATGCGTTCTCATCCGTGAGGACTAAGATGGAATGCCTCGTTTCCAGTAAAAAGCGTTTCCGGTTTTCTACACTAACCACACGAAACACAGTAGCGTTGAGCTGCTAATTCACGCTGGTATCCTGTGAGAACGTGGTCTTTCTCTGGTCGAGCTCACCCATTCGTGCTACAAATATACTACTAATATAGCTGCAGCATGACTCTACCACGTCTGCAAAGTTTACAGAAGGCACCGACAGATTATCAGCACTGCAACGTAACGCTGACCCGGATGCTTACTTGTAACAACATAATCATAATCCAGCTAAAGCATTTTTATTTAATTAAATCATTATTTTCTCACAAGAATTTTCGGCTGTATCGTGAGGACAGTTTTCACACATAACTTTTACGACATAAACATGTAGACCCGGAACAGTTATTTGTAAGCCATAGAAAACGTTGTTCCGTGCGGGATTCGAACCCGCGGGCAACAATATCACTGTATTTGGTCGACTAGACACTTTTATTACTTTATATGCCCTTTGATGTACATGTATTTTAATTCACTGTGCTATAATTTAACTGTGATGACACCACCGTACCTAACTACCACAAAATTATCATCTGTTCGACTTCAAAATTGGTAGTCATATTATTTTTTACACAATAAGGATAACAAACGACCACACAGTCCCCCCGATGGTAAGTGGATGCTGTGGCATATAGACATCTACATATATCCTTAATTAAGAATCAAAATGAAGGTGCGTAGTCAACCTTGAGGACTAAGATGGAATGCATCGTTCAGTACAAAATGGTTCTTTGCACCATGCGAAACACAGCAGCATTAAGCTGCTATTTTAGAATAGTATTCTGTAAGAGGGTGGTCATCCCCGGTCGAGCCGACTCATTCGTGCTTCGACCATAATATACTGCAACGTGGTTCTACCACGTGTCGCTTCCTACCGAACTTCTGATCTTGTCGCGTAAGCGTTACATCGAGCTGGAATCAGTTACACGGACGTTATTATGGTAGCTTCGGAGTTACGAAGTTGAACAGTAGATTAGCGCCAATAATTTAACAAGCATACGTCACAACGGGACCGCTGCTTACATATAAAGTGCAAGTCCAGTCGTGCATGGAGTATTGTTGCCATGTCTGGACTTGTGCTGCTAGATGTTAACTAGCTGTTTTCAGGAAATAAGCGATTATGAGCGAAATGAGCTGTCATGAAACTTACATGTATCCTTTCCTACGAGAGACGTGGAACCAGAATTAGCGGAAAACGTTTTTCCTAAGCTAAGATTAATGATGACCTCAGTCTGCTCAATGGCAATCTTAATGGTCCTTAAGCACAGGCGCAAAATAACAAGTTTTTTTTCTACGGGATACTTCGGTGAGTACGCGCCGGAATCGTATAAAACAATATTCCAACATCGGATAACCAGACAACAGTAAACAAAATAATGACTCTCAATAAGTATTATTTATAATTTATATTTAATGAAAAAAATCTGTTTCTAATTTATATCCACCATTCTGTTGTCGATATATGATGCATACGAATCAAATAGTTTGTTTTGTTGTTTGAGAGGAGCAAAAGAGTGGAATAATTTGCCAGCGTCGGTATAACGGTCTTTAAGACAAGAGTCAATAGGCTTTTGTTTAGCTAATTCAGTACCAGATTATTGAGAGTAGAGCCACGATGCAACTATATTATGGTCGTACCACGAATGAGTAGACTCAAACGTAGGTTTTTCACGCTTATGAACTGTTTGGTCGGTCCGCACGCTATTTAATTGCACAATATTTATTTGATATTTCTTTTTAAAATTATATATATATATATATATATATACTCTTTTATTGAAAAATCATTTACTTACGTGTTTACTGGTGAACACATACCCTGAATTTAATTGAAATCGATTTCATTAAATTCGAATGAAACTGCTTTTTCACTTAGTGGACGTACCTAAAATTATAGATTTTGAGGAAACTTCGAATGCGATCTTTTTCTATCGAGCTAAAATATGTCAATCGTATTTTGGTCACCATAATTCACTAAGAAAAATCTTTAACTTTCATAACGAATTTAAAAAAAAATGTGAATTCGTTGTTTTTAATGACAAAAAATTGCATTTGGCGCCCATATCACCTTAATGCTGTTGTGTTTCGTACGGTGCGTGTTGAGAACCGGTGACACTTTTTACTGGAGACTAGTCAATCAATCTTAGTCCTCATGGGCAACGCATTTGCATTTTGGTTGTTAATGGAGAATAAATGTAGATGTTCTATGGGCCACACTATCTAATTACCATCAGGTGGACTGTGCTCGTTTGTCACGCTTATTCTATAAAAAAATATCTTCGGATACACCGTTCACCACCAGATAAGATAGTTGACTACTACCCTATACGCACTAGCTTATAATAGTTTAAATGTCATACCGCACAGTATGCGCGTGTGCAGCGTACAGCGGGCCGCAGGCGCTGGGGTCCGCAGCGTAGGGTTGTGCCAGTGTGGGGCCGGGCTCGGGCGCTGCAACTTCGCGGCGTCTCGCCACGCCCCTCTGCTGACTCTGTTCCGGTGGGCTGAAGACAACAAGCCCAATAGTTAAAAGTAAAGTAAGTAAAGTTACATCCTGTATACGTCCCACAGGCTCAGGCCTCCTCTCAATTCTGAATTGGTTTTAGGGCAAGGAAGTGACCGCCACGCTGCCCAAGTTCGTGTTGTGATACGTGTGACGGACTTCACAAGTCTTCGAAATATTTTTTTTATTTTTTTATTTCTCAGACATGCAGGTTTCCAGATTTTCCAGGTTCCAGGTTTCCACACGATGCTTTTCTTCACGGCCGAGCACGTGGTAAAACAGCACTTAATAGTTCAATTAAAAATTTTATTGATGCCGGCGGGGATCTAACCCGGGTTTCTCGCGTACTGTGAAATTTACAGCGAGCGCTAAGCCCCTGAGCTACCAGGGCTTTCCCAATGGTTAAAACGGTAAGTTAAAAAAAAAGAATGCTTCCAAAATCTACTCAAAAGTTAAAAATTTTCACCCTAGATTACTTCCACAGCTAAGACGAATCTAACGACCATATGTTAAAGTATATGAAGCTGTTTAGGTTACAAAGCATGCCTAAGAATTAGACATACTTACTATCGGAAAACGTTACTCTGCTTCCCAGGCAGTCGGCTAAAAATATATCTTATCTAATTAATTAATTTATATATATATATATATATATATAAATTTCGTGTCACGTTGTTTGTCCGCGATGGACTCCTAACCTACTTAACCGATTTTAATGAATTTGCTCAACGTGTGCAGTTTGGTCCAACTTGAGAGATGGAATAGTTTTTTTGTCAATGAGTAACCCACATTTTTTGCGAATTTAAGGATTTTTAATAGGACATGACAAAGAGTCGTCGAAAAGGGCAGAACAATGCCTGCCTGGTGAGCTAGATAATAATATAAAAGTCACGGCTCAGTAACACAATGCACTAAGCGTTTTTTTTGTAGCGCTACGAGTCGGGAGTTCGATTCCACACGGAGCAAATAATTTTATAACTCAAAAATTTTTGTTACCGGTCTGAATGTTTTTATTCGCGCAGCTTAGGTTAATTTGTAAACGCCACCTAAGGTTAATTTGTAATCCTAGCGCTAATTTTAAGTTTAAAGAAATATCTAAAAGTTTTTTGTAAAGCTCAGACGAGAAAATAAAAAAATGCGAAGCGCCGCATATATTTCAAATGGCGCAAAAATCAATCCAAAACCATACTCAACTCATTGTAACAACAAGCACTCCCGTACACATTTGCATCTAAAACTGAAATCAGCAATACATGTTGGCCAAGGCTCAGCCAATGAGAGCGTAGGCAAATTGATGATACAAGACGAGTGCTACAGTCAACACGTTGGTCAATTTCGAAAGAGACCAATGCCTAGGCTTCACGAGTTTTTGTGGAGCTATCCACATGTTAGCCGTAATTAGTTGTCATTGAGAATAGGAACGATATGGACGACACGGAAGTTATTGCAGCTTCTGCTATTTATTTAAAGAGTGCATTTAATTATTATGTCGATGTACTCCGCAGTAAAGTTATTAAAAAGAAGAGGCAGAAATGAAGGTGGTGGATGCAGAGTGTTATAATTAAAACAATATCTCACCGGGACGGACGCCAAGCTGTGACTGACATTGACATGGCCGAATAACATGTGGACGCAACTTGTCGAGTGCAGGCTAGCGCCTTTGATTTGTGCAGAAAAACCGACACTCTTCCAACGTGTACATGGTACACTTTTACGGGGTGGAGCCATGCTGCAGTTATATTAGTAGTATAGTTGTAGCACGAATGGGTCGGCTCGACCGCGGAAGGACCACGCTCTCACAGAATACCAACGTGAAAATTTCGTATGGTGAGTGTAGAGAACCGGAGACCCTTTTTACTGAAAACGAGGCATTCCATCTTAGTTCTCACGGGTGACAATGCATCTTCATTTTGATTCTTAATCGAGAATAAATGTAGATGTCTATGGGCCGCAGCAACCACTTAACATCAGGTGGACTGTGTGCTCGTTTGTCACCCTTATTCTATTAAAATTATTTTAATTTTTTGTCAGAAACCTACGCGGGCGCTAACACAACTCATCAAAGTTTCCTCGTAGTCGATTGAATGGTAGAGAAGCGTACAGAAAGAAAATTCATTTTATTAGTACTTAATGTTTAATTATAAATACCATTTAGTTATTTTTTTTTAAATCTTTAAACATATTGTGGCTGCAAGCTTTTAAATGCAAGCAAATTTATTTATTGGCTTTTTAAGGGAAACATACAGTACAATAAAAAATACATTATAAAACATATAGAAGTAATCCTAAAACCTAAAATGAAGTTTCCACAGATATCTAATACATATTAAAAGCTTGCAACCACTATATGTTTAAAGATTTAAAAAAATATAATTAAACATTAAGTACTAATAAAATGAATTTTCTTTCTGTACGCTTCTCTACCATTCAATCGACTACGAGGAAACTTTGATGAGTTGTGGCGCCCGCGTAGGTTTCTGACAAAAAATTAAAATAATTTTAATAGAATAAGGGTGACAAACGAGCACACAGTCCACCTGACGGTAAGTGAATGCTGTGGCCCATAGACATCTACATTTTTCCTCGATTAAGAATCAAAACGCAAATGCATTGCCACCCCTGAGGACTATTATGGAATGCCTCGTTTCCAGTAAAAAAGGGCCTCCGGATCTCTACACTCACCATACGAAACACAGCAGTAAGCTTAAGCTTTTATTTATTAACAACTAAACTGCCGTCGGTCACGTTTTAAATGCTGTACTCCGTACAAAGTGACTGACACGGCAGCCAAAGGCTTAAGCTGTTATTTTACGCTGGCATTCTGTGAGAGCGTGGTCCTTCCCCGGGGGGCGCATTCGTGCTACAACCGTAATATAGCCGCAGCGTGGCTCTACCACGTGTAAAAAATATTTTAACACTTATTTGTTTGTTCTACCGTTCGTTTGTACCGCAGACAACAGATCTAAAATTATGCTAGTACATCTTAAAATGGTTGTTATACGCTCATTGGTGAATATTGCACACAAAAATGGCTTGCAACGCATATCTGGTAGAGCTAGTATTATGAAAAATAACGCCATTTGACAATTCATTCATTTATAACGTTTCGTAATGACAACAGTAATTTTAAGCTGACACAAAATATCGCAGCCCGCCTACTAGGTGGAGTCGAATTACTTCCCGTTAATCCTCTATTTTGACAACAAGCGACAAATGGCATTCATAAGTTATGTTTGCGCGTTATTAATCGATTATACCAGGAAGTTCTATTGAAAGAAGTTCGAATGAAACAAAAAATGAAATACGGTTGTATTTTTTCTCGCTCTTACTGTTTGAACACATGGTGTCCTTTTTTTCACGCTCCGATATAATTAATGACTTGATTTGTTTATAATACTTTAATGTGTAACCTAAATTGTTCGTAACGTTGATGAGTTTACGATATTTTTTGCAATATAAATTTTGAAATAAAAACAAGAGTGAGATGAATCTTTTGAAAGCGTATGGCGTGTTCGGTCTATTAATATACTAACAACACACCACGGTTTTACTTAGTTAGGATCCATTAATGTGAAGTTATCAAGAATTTGCCATTTATATTACCAATTTATATATATTATATATATATATATATATATATATATATATATATATATATTATTAGCTGAAGTTAGGGAAATTTGGAGTAGGGCAACGGAACCGAAGGGGCCAGCAGCTGGCCGACTTTATGGAGAAAGAGGGACTCTTTATGATGAACTCTTTCTTCCAGAAGCGGCCCCACAGGAAGTGGACCTGATTGAGCCCCGACGGTTCGACAAAAAATGAGATTGACTTCATTATGACGACCAGACGCCAACTGTTCAGTGATGTCTCAGTGATCGCAAGGGTGAAAACTGGCAGCGATCACCGAATGGTTAGAGGCACACTGAACCTAAACGTTAAGTTGGAGAGGTCTCGTCTAATGAAGTCAACGCTCCGTCCCCCCTCGTGCTCTAATCCAAAATCCCGAAAACTTTCAGCTCGAGTTACACAACCGCTTTCAGTGCCTACAAGATTGCAATGCAGTGGACGATATGAATGACAAGCTCGTGGAAACTGTCCATGCGGTCGGAGCTAAGTTCTGCAAGACCCGCCGCAGAAGAACACAAAAACTCTCCGATCACACTCTTAATCTCATGGCTGTTAGACGGGAGATGAGGCTGCAATCGTCAACAGATTTGACAGCATACAGGCAACTGAACAGACAGATCTCCAAATGCATGCGGCGAGACTTACGCAACTTTAATACTGCTCGTATTAAAGAAGCGATCGAGCGGAACCAGGGCTCCAAAGTCTTTGCCAGAGATCTGTCTGCCAGAAAGAGCCAACTGTCAAGGCTGAAGACTGAGTGTGGCAGCATCGTTTCCGGGACACCTGAGATTTTGAGTGAGATTGAGAGGTTCTATGGGCAGCTGTACACATCATCGTTGGAGCCACACGCAAGTGTGAGTAACGATCCAAGAGCAAGTCTTATCCGACACTATTCCGATGATATCCCGGACGTCAGTCTAAGCGAGATTAGAATGGCTCTCCAGCACCTTAAAAACGGCAGGGCCCCAGGCGAGGATGGAATTACAGCGGAGCTTCTGAAAGCGGGTGGAACACCGGTACTTGAAGTCCTTCAGAAGCTCTTCAATTCCGTCCTCCATGGTGGCACTACTCCAGAGGCGTGGAGCAGAAGTGCGGTGGTCTTGTTCTTTAAGAAAGGCGACAACGCTCTCTTGAAGAATTACAGACCGATTTCCCTTCTGAGCCGCGTCTACGTGCTGTTTTCGAGAGTCATTACGAATCGTCTCGCACGCAGACTCGACGACTTCTAGCCTCCCGAACAAGCCGGTTTCCGAAAAGGCTTCAGTACCATAGACCACATACATACCCTGCGGCAGATTGTACAGAATACTGAAGAGTACAATTTGCCACTTTGCCTGGCGTATGTGGACTATGAGAAAGCCTTTGATTCCGTCGAAATTTGGGCGGTGCTGCAGTCCCTTCAGCGGTGCCAAGTTGACTGTCGGTATATCGAAGTGCTGAAGTGTTTGTACAGTAGGGCTACGATGGCTATCCGAGTACAGAACCAGAGCTCGAAACCTATCCAACTGCAGAGAGGTGTAAGACAGGGTGACGTTATATCCCCGAAACTCTTCACCGCTGCTTTGGAAGACGTTTTCAAGCTACTGGACTGGAAAGGATACGGTATTAACATCAATGGCGAGTACATCACTCACCTTCGATTTGCCGACGATATAGTCCTTATGGCAGAATCGCTGGAGGACTTAAGCACTATGCTCAATGACCTCAATAGTGCCTCCCAACGGATAGGTCTTAAGATGAACATGGACAAAACAAAGATTATGTTTAATGTCCATGTCACACCTATGCCGATAGTTGTTGGGAGCACTATGCTCGAAGTTGTTGACGAGTACGTTTACCTGGGACAAATATTCCGACTAGGTAAGTCCAACTTCGACCGAGAGGTCAATCGACGGATTCAACTCGGCTGGGCAGCGTTCGGGAAATTACGACATATCTTCTCGTCAGGTATACCTCAATCTCTGAAAACTAAAGTGTACAACCAGTGCGTGTTGCCAGTGATGACTTACGGATCAGAGACGTGGTCCTTCACTGCTGGCCGTATGAGGACGCTCAAGGTCGCTCAGCGAGCTATGGAGAGGGCTATGCTCGGAGTTTCTCTGCGTGATAGACTCAGAAATGAGGATATCCGCAGTAAAACTAGAGTGACCGACATAGCCCAACGGATTAGTAAGCTGAAGTGGCAATGGGCCGGCCATATAGCTCGAAGAACCGATAACCGATGGGGAAGAAAGGTTCTCGAGTGGCAGCCTCGTACCGGTAGGCGTAGTGTAGGGCGACCCCCCACTAGATGGAGTGACGACCTGGTAAGATATGCAGGAAGTCGATGGATGCAGGTGGCTCAGGACCGTGCTTTGTGGCATTACTTGGGGGGAGGCCTATGTTCAGCAGTGGACTTGTGAAGGGCTGTGATGATGATGATTACCAATTTATCAATTTCTCAAAAACATCCCCAAGTTTTTGGGATCAAAAATAGCCTAGATCACTCCTGGTATTGCTCCTATCTGTTCGTCAAGTTTTATCACAATCAATTCACATGGCATCTCTCATTTCTGAGAGGGTTTTAGGGCAAATAAGTGTCCGCCGCGCTGGCCCAATGCATGTTGGCGAACTTCACATATCTTCGAAATATTATTTTTCTTATTTCTCAGAAATGCAGGTTTCCTCACGAGGTTTTCCTTAACCGCCGGGCACGTGGTGAATCAGCACTTAAAAATGCAACTAACAATTTTACTGTTGCCGACGGGGACGAAGCCAGGTTGCTCGCGTACTGTGAAATTTACAGCGAGTGCTAACCATCTGAGCTACCACGGCTCATAACTCACATAGTTCATTAAAAGGCAGCTCTTTCGCCATTATTTAGAGACACTCCAATTTTATCTACATGTACAGAAAAAAAAATTAAATTCCACTACTGAACACAGGCCTCCCCCATAGATTGCCTCACACGGATTATTGTCACGTTACCACGCTAGCATACGAGTTGACAGCCACAGTTTATTGTTTTGTCAGTTGTGATCGGAATTTTGTTGCTACTTTTTAATTTAAATTTGAAGTGAAAAATGGGTGGCAAACACGCTACGAGAAAACGTTACAATCGCACTGTACCATTTATATAGCACCGATAATGGAAACGTGTATGTGATAAAAACTGTACAGTATTTATGATTTTTAAAAACTACTATACCGTCGAATGGAGTAGCAGAAGTAGTATGAAAATTTGAATAGATAAAACGGAATTGGAGGAAACCGTGCCGATAACCGTAACGTGTAACAAGCGTTACAATTCAGTTTATTTACTCATGTGCTCACAGTCCGTCTGATGGTGAGTGGCTCCAGTATTATTTCGCTCTGCCGTCTCTTGCGATACCAATATGGTGATATTGAATTCTTTTACACCACAAGCCACAACGACGAAGACTACATCATTCATCATCATCATCATTACAGCCCTTCACAAGTCCACTGCTGAACATAGGCCTCCCCCAAGTAACGCCATAAAGCACGGTACTGAACCACCTGCATCCATCGACTTCCTACATGTCTTACCAGGTCGTCACTCCATCTAGTGGGGGGTCACCCTACACTACGCCTACCGGTACGAGGCTGCCACTTGAGAACCTTTCTTCCCCATCGGTTATCGGTTCTTCGAGCTATATGGCCGGCCCATTGCCACTTCAGTTTACTAATCCGTTGGGCTATGTCGGTCACTCTGGTTTTGCTGCGGATATCCTCATTTCTGAGTCTATCACGCAGAGAAACTCCGAGCATAGCCCTCTCTATAGCTAGCTGAGCGACCTCCTCTTCGTTCCTCATACGGCCAGCAGTGAAGGACCACGTCTCAGATCCGTTAGTCATCACTGGCAACAACTTTAGTTTTCAGAGTTTGAGTTATACCTGATGAGAAGATGTGTCGTAATTTCCCGAACGCTGCCCAGCCGAGTTGAATCCGTCGATTGACCTCTCGGTCGAAGTTGGACTTACCTAGTCGGATTATTTGTCCCAATTAAACGTACTCGTCAACAACTTCGAGCATAGTGCTCCCAACAACTACCGGCATAGGTGTGACATGGACATTAAACATGATCTTTGTTTTGTCCATGTTCATCTTAAGACCTATCCGTTGGAAGACATTGAGGTCGTTGAGCATAGTGCTAAGGTCCTCCAGCGATTCTGCCATAAGGACTATATCGTCGGCAAATCGAAGGTGAGTGATGTACTCGCCATTGATGTTAATATTACTTTCCAGTCCAGTAGCTTGAAAACGTCTTCCAACGCAGCGGTGAAGAGTTTCGGGGATATAACATCATCCTGTCTTACACCTCTCTGCACTTGGATAGGTTTCGAACTCTGGTTTTGTACTCGGATAGCCATCGTAGCCCTACTGTACAAACACTTCAGAACTTCGATATACCGAGAGTCAACTTGGCACCGCTGAAGGGACTGTAGCACCGCCCAAATTTCGACGGAATCAAAGGCTTTCTCATAGTCCACATATGCCAGGCAAAGTGGCAGATTGTACTCTTCGGTCTTCTGTACAATCTGCCGCAGGGTATGTACATGTGGTCTATGGTACTGAAGCCTTTTCGGAAACCGGTTTGTTCGGGAGGCTCTCAAAAATAGCATGTAGACGCGGCTCAGAAGGGAAATCGGTCTGTAGTTCTTCAAGAGAGCGTTGTCGCCTTTCTTAAAGAACAAGACCACCGCGCTTCTGCTCCACGCCTCCGGAGTAGTGCCACCATGCAGGACGGAATTGAAGAGCTTCTGAAGGACTTCAAGTACCGGTGTTCTACTAAAGACTACATACACACACATTATACACTACTTTTTGGTTATTCCTCCTTTAATCGACTTCAAAAAAGATTCTGTTATTGAAAGTAATTTTAAAGTAGGTAAAATTTATATACAAATAATTAAAATTGAAGTATTCCTTTTTAGTGTAAAATAAACAGCTTTTATATTAAATGCCTATGAAAAAACATATGATACTAATAACGAAGAAAAAATTTTTAAAATGTTTGTCTATCTATTTATGAAGCCTAATCTCAAATGGCTGGACTGATTTCGACGAGACTTTCACAGGCAGATAGTTGATTTTATAAGAAGTAACTTAGGCCACTTTTATTTTATGAAAACAATTAGGGTTTCACGCAAAAAAGTCCTATGAAATTGTATAAATTCCACGCGAACGAAGTCGCGGGAAACATCTAGTATTGAATAAGAAAACTCCATTTCTTTTCCTGTCGAACTTATATTACGTATGTATTATTAACTAGCAAACCACCCCGGGATTTACTGTTGTGTTGTTAAAAACCATTTATTTTATAAATTATTTTGATTTCTCAAATAAGATCTTTTAATTTTTTTTTAATTTTTAAATTAGTTAGTTATACTATATTACAGGCAGATACTTCTATTTTATCTATATGAATAGAGCGAATAAATTATCTATTCATATAGTGGAAACTAGCTGTTTCCCGCGACTTCGCCCGCATGTAAATTATTAAAACCCGTGAAGGGTTTTAATTTATTGCACATAACCCTAATTCTTTTTCTTAAATAAAAGAAATAATTCTATGTGTGTTATTCCTTCTAACATCAGCTATCTGCCAGTGAAAGTCCCCTCAAAATCGGTCCAGCGGTTTCGGAAATTAGCCGAAACAAACAGACAAACAGAGAGACAGACGGATCGACAGACAGACAGACAAAAATTTTAAAAAATATATTTGACGTAACAACGTCTGATAAATCAATAAACGCCGGCTGCACGCACGAAAAAGGATGATTCATTGTAACGTTACGCTCGTTGTAACGCTACAATCGGAGGGAGAGCGCTGTACGAACGAGCGAAAGGCACGGTCAGTTTGAGCGTTCGGCTTGGGCCGCATCTATCTCTCTTCCACAAAGTTTGCAATCATTTCATCAATGTTTTTTATGACGTTGTCACATTAAACTATCGTTCGTAAACCAACTTTACAAACAACCAATTTTTTTTTTTTTTTGTTATAAATACTGTATATGCTTTCATACGAATTTTGTAAAAAGCTGTTATTTCGACATTAGAAACAAACACTTACTTACTCTGGAGCAAATAAAGCAAGGAACATTTAGTTAGTTGAGTCCGTCTAAAATGGTCTTAAAGCCTCCATTACAAGCTGGCAGGTTGGTGTATAGTATATACTACATATTTCTTTTTAAATATAAAAACAAATTATGGGCGTGTCTGCTGTCTGTTGCAATTTTCTTTATTATTTTATAGTTTATAAAACGCAGCGTTCTGATAGGATCGCAAAATAAACAAAATTCACGTTGGGCGTGGGAATAAACGGAGATGGAAAAGATTTATAGCCTAGCGTATAACCAATCCAGAAACAAGGATAGTAGTTAAGCGGGAACTGTAAACAACATCAATGTTTCGTTCCACGCTTTTGATGCGTATGTCTGACATTTATTATTTCCACCTACTGTTACGTAAAGAATGTTTTCTATGTACGTGGGAATTAATAGTTTTAAGATTTTTAAAGGCAATTAATTTAATTTCGCAACTATTATTTTTGATTTAGATGTTAGAGTGGCTCTTATGATCCACATAATATGCGCACACAATTTTCTTCCTACACTAGTCTCGATAAGGGCGACAAAACTAGTGTTTTAACAAGGATTAAAATTTTTTTAATCCTTGTTAAAACACTAACT
Source organism: Parnassius apollo (assembly GCA_907164705.1). Classification (NCBI taxonomy): domain Eukaryota; kingdom Metazoa; phylum Arthropoda; class Insecta; order Lepidoptera; family Papilionidae; genus Parnassius; species Parnassius apollo. The sequence continues at coordinate 1,853,934 of CAJQZP010001163.1, read as the reverse complement.
TTTAGTCTTGAATATCTTTCACAGGTTTGATAAATCAAATACTAATAACAATATCATGTTATGTTGTCAGTTTTCAGTACTCATATGTAGAACGTGATGAGTATTCGAACCCAGAACTTGCGACAAAACTAAGCCAACCGCTACTCCGTACTGGCATTAAAATATTTTTAATTTATTTTATGATATCTTACTTTATATTTTAAATATTAAAGAAATGATTCATGTTTTTATTTTGGCGGGAATTCAACACGGCGTGTCCGCCATAACTGTCAAACGTAACTCTTTACCTACAGCGCATCGTAAAAGTAAATTGTCACCGGCTGCTCCAACGGCATTTTACAGTGTCTCCAAAATGAGTTTAAGCATAAAATTTAATTATTTACACACGCTAGTTTATTTATGAATAGTGGTTTTGACACCGGGAATTTTTATTTCGTAGAATGTGGTTTCACTTAGTTGTGGACTAATTTCGTTTTCCTGTAGGCATAGAACAATATAATATTTAATTTTTTCTTACCAGTCGTCGGGATCGCAGTCTCTGAATCCTTTGGCGAATGGGTTACTAGCTATTTTTAATTGCGTTATCTGTAAAAAAAAACAAATTTTGTCGTTTTTAGATGCGAAACTTTTTAAACTAAGACATTGTTAGGAAAAGAAAATTAAAATGATAAATTAATATAAAAAATTAATATAAAAACTAATATATGTTATTATTTGATATCACATGTACTTATATGAAACAGACGGTGAACCAAAAGAATTTATTATTAACAAATTATAATTTAGAAAACACTGAAATCGTCTTCATTTATGGAATGAATTTTGATTTCTTCAACTATGAATGATTTAATAAACGTCGGGGAAAAAGTTTCTTCGTATTTTTTTTGTATAAAATTAAAGAAAAATCACTTTGGTTGTACTGTTTGTATCTGGCTATGTGCTATATATATTTATATATATATATATATATATATATATATATATATATATATATATATATATATATTATAGATGGGCCGAATATGGATTTCACCGAATACGAATATTCGGCCGAACATTATTCGGCAAGATCACCTCGGTAGTACCTAACCAATTTATGTCGAAACTTGTTGCCATAGCGCGCGTGGGACTAGCGCCGGACCCTACTCCTATATATATATATATATATATATATATATATATATATATATATATATATATATATATATATATATATATATATATGTATGTATGTGTGTGTGTGTGTGTGTGTGTGTATGTGTGTGTGTGTGTTTGTATCTAAGCGTGATGGTCACGCGAGTTCAATGCTTTTTTCCCATTCCAAAAGTACCTAACGTGCCCAAAGAAGTTTTCACTGCAATAAAAAACATAAAGCCTCACATAGCCTGCTTCTGCACTAATGAGTAGGACGCAGGGCAAATCTAGCCTACTCAATGTGAGTAACAAATACACTCTAATCCCAATCTCTAAATTCTGATCCCAAAAAGTCTCATACTGTCTCTATCACTCTAAGTCAAAGTGATCGTGACAGCACGAGGCTTAAGTACATTTTAAAACTGAGTAGCGTTTGAGTATTCAGTCATTAATAAATAATAACATATCGTCTTAAAACAATAGACAGATAATATATATAGACAGAAAATAAATATATATGCAGGCACTTTTTCAAAAAAAAAAACAAGAATTTTATGGGCAATTAAGACACCATAGAAGGACGAATGCTGTACCTAGAGTAGGCATACACAGATATAGAGATAATAGCATCAATCTAATGGATCTATCCTCAGTAGAACCAGAGTGACCGACATAGGCCAACGGATTAGTAAGCTGAAGTGGCAAGGAGCCACCCATATAGCTCGAAGAACCGATAACCGATGGGGAAGAAAGATTGTTGAGTGGCAGCCTCGTACCGGTAGGTGTAGTGTAGGGCGACACCCCACTAGATGGAGTGACGACCTGGCAAGACATGCAGGAAGTCGATGGATGCAGGTGGCTCTGGACCGTGCTTTGTAGCATTACTTGGGCGAGGCCTATGTTCAGCAGTGGACTTGTGAAGGGCTGTAATGATGATGATGATGAAAGGATCTAATGGACAGATTCGGTAAAATGAACGTCAGACACGATAGTTGAAGTCAGGGTTATTTTAACCATTTCCCTGCATTGTTATTGTTCTGCAAATCGAGTGAACCTGTATAGTGACGGCGTCAGAATATTCCCGATCATCTAAGCTATCATCCCATGGGTAATGAGGAGCAGCAACTTCCCGATATCAACCTAAAATAACTACTACACAACGTGCCAACTATAGCTAAACTTCCGTATTAAGCTATATATATTATATATATATATATATATATATATATATATATATATATATATATATATATATATATATATATATATATATTAGAAGTGGACTCCTGATAGATTGTAATGAAATCGTTCTATTCATTGCAAAAATCATACGTGGTAGAGCCACGCTTCAGCTATACTATGGTTGTAGCACGAATGGGTCGGCTCGATCGGGGACGGACCACGCTCTCACAGAATACCAGTGTCAAATAGCTGCGTAATACTGCTGTGTTTCGTATGGTGAGTGTAGAGATCCGGAGACCCTTTTTTACTTGAAACGAGGTATTCCATCTAAGTCGTCGGGAGTGACAACGCATCTGCGTTTCAATTTTCAATCGAGGATAAATGTAGATGTCTACGGGCCTCAGCATCCACTTACCATCATATGGACTGTGTGCTCATTTGTCACCCTTATTCTATAAAAAAAAGCTGTTAGAAACCAAATAACTATTATTAAAAGCGCCAAAGCTGTTTACAAACCCGTTCGTGCCCTCGGGAGCTACTAGTAAGGTAAATTCTAATGTAAATAGTTTATGTTACGAAACAAAAACCATTTAGGTAACGATTTGCTACACCCCAGTTTGTCACGGTCTAGTTGCTCGCTCAGTCTGCATAGTTAAATCCAGACTTTCAGATAATATATTGTTATTTTCTTCCAAGCGGTGACAGTCGAAAAAGGTTGGTCATCCAGAATAATCCGGTATACTTTTTTATTTGTTATGTATTGATTCCTAAATCCACTTCTACTACTGCATCCCTAAGCTCTTTTGTTTTACTCGAAATAGATAACGCTGAAGTTGAGCGGGTGTTGATGAGTCTTGACTCGGATAGTGTTACCGGGTGGGATAAAATTGCAAATGGGCTTTTAAGAAGGAAGTTGGGTAAGGATTTGTTTGTGCCCGTGTTCACTTACCTTATAAACCTCTGTTTACGAGTGGTATATTACCTAACTAACTTAATCATTAGTATAACCCCCGTTTATAAAAGTGGAAACAGAGACGATATAAATAACTACCGTTCTGTGCATGTCCTACCAGCTTTGTCCAAAATTATAGGGAAATTCTTAAATACTAGGATATTGAACTACTTGTTACTCAATTAAATAATAAAATAGCGGCTTGGTAGTTTGTAAATTGTCCAATTTTTTATTATAATTTAATATATTTTTTACCTTTTTTTTAAATTGATACGTAATACGTAAGTTTAATGTTTTTTTTTATTTCTATATCCCTTACCGCTACAGCCTATTAAAGTCCACTATGTACGCTGAACATAGGCCCTTAGGTTGCTTCATAGGGGGGATATTTGCCATAGTTACCACGCTTGGCAAGTAGATTGGCAACCGCAGTTTTTTATTTTTAATCGTTAATAGGAAGACTCTGCTGTCCATCACCTGATTTGTGCCCCTCTGTCGCCTCTTACGGCACCCGCGGGATGATACACAGTAGTGGATATCCTTACACCGCCACTATGCTGTATATACTGCAGAGAGTTTTTTGCGGGAGCAATTGCCGGGAGTATAGTTACTAGGCTCATCTTGAGGCTAAATGGAGAGTGCAATACTATATCGTGATATTTAAATTTAAATAATATAATTATTATATTTAAAAGCCGTGGTAGCTCAAGGGCTAAGCGCTCGTTGTAAATTTCACAGTACGCGAGCAAACCGAGTTCGATCCCCGCTGGCACAAATGAAATTTTTAATTGGAATTTTAAGTGCTTAATTACCACGTGCTTGGCAGTGACGGAAAACACCGTGAGGAAACCTGCATGTCTGTGAAAAAAGGAAATAATTTTTCGAACACATGTGAAGTTCGTCAAGTTCGCATTGGGGCAGCGCGGCGGACAATTCCTTGCCCTAAAACCCTCTCAGAAATAAGCGGAGGCCTGTGCCCAGAAGTGGGACGTATAGTTCAGGCATGTAACATTAAGTTTGTGAATTAAAATTTATTACAAGTAATTTTTTGAGAAGTCAACATTTCAGGCTTTCACAAGTCCAGTGCTTAGAATGGTAAGGTGTAGAGTGGAACACCGCCAACTGCATCAGTCGAGTCAGGAAGTTGGCGGTGTTTCATCCCCGTGCCGTATGTTTTTGACAAGAAACTCTCCGTAGTAGCCGGGGCTGAGTTTCTTATCTAAAACGTTGAATAACTGATTTTGACCCAACCGGAATTTAAACCCGGGACTTCAAAATTATCAGTCGCATTTACGACTACTAGACCAGAGGCTGTCAACCTATTATGACCTCATGGTGTCCCACCCTCGCTTCATATCCACAGCGCCAGTAAGAAAACCACATTCAAAAAATACAACTTACCCGATGGTTCTGGTAGGCAGTGACGGCGGTGAAGCCAGTTTCAGGGAATACAAATGTGCGGTATGGTACAGTAGCGGGCGCGGCACGAGCGCCCTCTGCTGGCAAATACACCACGTGGAGTCGCGGCTGGTAGCGGTGCATCGAATTCAAGATAATCTGCATACATATGAGACATGTTTTTTTATATAAAAGTAGCGACCCTCCCCAACTTCGCTTAGATAAGATCTATTTACGTCGCGTTATTGAGATTTTATTAATTTTAATCGTTTCTTTTTCCTTTTGAAAATGTTAAGTTCGGATTAAATCCTCTCTTCTTGGCATTACTCTCTATCTGTTCATAAGATTTCTTTACAATCGGTACAGCCTAGAGAGACAGACAGACTAAAAATTAAAAAAAAAACAGAGTGTGCTAATCACCACACGTCTGAAGTAAAACTTTTTTAGCTCCATCTTTATATATATATACATATATATATATATATATATATATATATATATATATATATATATATATATATATAGATATATTTATTTTCGGAAATTTAATGAATTATCGGCTTCCTTCCATAATTTTTATTATTCACCCGAAAATTCACAAAACATGAACTTTAAAATGAATTTACAATTTTATTCACTTTAAACGCGTTTGGAGTCGCGTTTCTACTGCCGGTCAGTGCAGTCGAACTTACAATATTTTCGTAGCGTAAGCATACCAACTGCGCGAAAATAATTCGTGAAAAAATGGCGTGTCAACCTAAACGATCCGATATCGTCGTAGTGAACGAGTTCCTGGCCTTTGTTTAACAAAAATTGGACGTCATGGACCATATGTCCCTGGAGCAGATTCTGATGACCAGCTTCACCGAGGACGAGATCATCCAAGCCAAGAAGGTGTTAGCAGATTCAGCCGTGACCCAAATCCGTCTTATCACACGTCATAGAGATGGACGCGGTAAGAAAGACCTGCAAGACATCTTCAGACTGTTCAATGAGACCGATCCTGATGACATCCCAACTTTCGTCGCGCGTGATCTCGATAAGCTACCTCCCGTGACGTTCGATCACGTAGACGTGACCAGATTGTTGAAAGACATCACCACGTTGAAAGCCGAAGTCCCCAACCTCCGTTTCAAATTTGAAGAATCGGAACGAGCCGCAACAGAGCTGAAGAACGAAGTCACTATTTTGCGCAACATAATTGCAACATCTGCGAATTCACCGCCGTCGCATAATGTAAATACGACACGCGGTAATCGTAATAGTAGTCATATTTCACCGATGATTGCGACTCCGACACGAGATACCGCCTGTCAGCGAGTTGATGACCGTGAAACTAAGGTGACCTCGGTCGTCATTGCATCACCACCTCAACCCTTGACTGAACATTCAGTACTCCTCCGCCGAAGCCAACCTGTCAACAAGAAAGACGTTTGCGGATGTTGCTCGAAAATCTTCACAACCGTTACCCTTATGTGGTCGAAAAGAAAAGATGGATGTAAAATCAGTTCCTGTGGTGACCCAAACCAAGAGAGAGAATGACGGATTTACTCTTGTTGAGAAAAGACGTCGGTCGAGACCCGTCTGTAACCAGCGTGGGACCGCCAAAATAAACGCAAGTACAACTTTGCGTATTGTGGAGCCCACCATACAGCTCTACATTTCCCGTTTGGCCAAAAGTACGTCGGGAGAAGACGTCCTGCGTTTCGTGGAAGAACGAAGCTAATACCGCATAGAGGATCCGATCTCTTTACATTTGCAGCGTCTGGAGTCTAAGAGGTCCACGAACTTCAAATCCTACGTACTCCAGGTTCCTGCAAAATACAAAGAGACATTCCTTGCTCCCGATTTCTGGCCCTCTGGGGTAGTGTTTCGCCGATACAGGGACGTGCCAAAGAAGAAAGTTCCCTAAATAGTGTTATATTTATATTTTATATATATTTTTAGGTTAAGGTATATATTGCTATGGGCCAATGTTCTTAATTTTTAAGTCCTTGATGCTTGAAAAATAACTTTAAAGTTGTTGTAAAGTTATTGTAAACGTAGAATATTTAATGTATTGAACAAAATATTAATTCATAAAATTGTTCAAAACTTAATCAAATTATGAAAAATAACTGGCTATGAGAGAAAGAAAATGTGCGCGCGCACTGCTCTCTCTTGCTTATATCCCCCACTCAACAACTGTTCGCCTCGCCCGATCACGCCAGCTTATTCCCCAAGTCAAGCTTGCGTAAAGAAGTTTTACTTCAAAAAATAATATTTATGTTTTATTTTTTATGGAAGACGGGGCAAACTAGCGTGCAGCTCACCTAATGGTAAGTGACTACAACCACCCACCACAACACCAGAGGAATTGCAGGTGCGTTGTTATGTCTTATAGCATTCAAATAACTCCCCGAGTTTTATAGAAGTGGTTATTTCGATGTTACAAACAGACACCTCAATCTAATTTATATGTATTTATATGTATGTATTATACACACACACACACACACATATATATATAGTGTGTGTGTGTGTGTGTGTATGATTAAATAAATGTCAGGTACACGCACATGTCCGTTGTCGTCGAGCTGATTGTTGGTGAGCTTGAGCTTGTCGAAGGAAACGAGCTGGCGCATCCAGTGCGCGCCGGCGGCGGGCGAGTCCGGGTGCACGTGGATGCGCGGCGGCGACACCGGGTCCGCCTTGCCCGCCACCACCCAGCTCGAGCTGCGCCCACACCCACATACACCACTCATCATCCATTCGTTATTTCACATATTATTTGTATGAGGTATTTTTATAAACCGTGTAGTGGTTTATACGAGGTAGAGCCATGCTACAGTTATATTAGAAATATAGCTGTAGCACGAATGGATCGGCTCAACCGGGGAAGGACCACGCTCTCACAGAATACTAGCGTAAAATAGTAGCGTAATGCTGCTGTGTTTCGTATGGTGAGTGTAGAGAACCGGAGACCCTTTTTACTGGAAACGAGGCGTTCCATCTTAGTCCTCACGGGTAACAACGTATCTGTATTTTGGTTTGTAATCGAGGATAGATGTAGATGTCTATGGGCCACAGCAACCACTTACCATCAGGTGGACTATGTGCCTGTCACCCTATCCTATAAAAAAGTGGCGGTGTACGAATATCCATTACACTTTATCATCCCGTGGTATCATCATTGATCGTTGGAGATGAGATGGACAGCAGCGTATTCGTAATAACGACAAAAAATAAAAAAAACTGCGTTTGCCAACCCGCTCGCCAAGTATGGTAACTATGGCAAACATCCGTCCTATGAGATAATCTATGGGAGGCCTATGTTCAGCCTTGGACTTTTACTAAACTGTTACGGTGACGGTATTTATAAAAATAATAATGGCGGCCAATGTCAACATAGACTAAACACCTCACAGGACAGGATCGGGTCCATTTGTGCTTGCACTGTCTATTCTCTCACTCTCTTATTCCGATTAGACGGTAATCCGATAAGATCGGAGAGAAATCGGACGCAGGACTAACGGCTTTACGTGTTTCCCAAGGCACGAGGTAGATACACCGCCAATTTCCTGACTCCGGGCTGTTACTGAAAATTTCTTGATAGAAAAACCCAATTACTGATTTAGGCCCAACCCGGAATTCGTACGAAGGATCTTATGATTAACAATTTCGTTTATACCACTAGACCAATGAGGCGGGTATAAATTTCGTCTCGTGGTCGAAATTTGACCGTAATTCTTTCAATTTTTGAGTTTTTATATGAAGCTAATTGTAATTCATTTTCAATTTTTATTAAGTATGTAGTCATATGAAACACTGATATTTAATATACAAAATACAAAACAAACGCCTTTTATACTCCACAGGCTATTGAAAGAGTCAGTCAACCTCCATCGTTATACACATTTATATTCTTTGGCGACAACCTCTACTCTACTCTGTTTGATCATAGACTGTTAGGTGTTTGACAGTGTGATTGTAAACAATAAATGTTTTCTTTTATTTTATGTAGTCCTTTTTATAACACACACACACACTTTTATATATATATATATATATATATATATATATATATATATATATATAAGTTTAGCTTTATGCACTTCTTTTCCATGAAAACTTTAAAAATGTTTAGCATAGTACTCCTCTGTCCGCAGGATATGCTTATATATCTAGATTCCTATCAAATTGCATATAATACCGTACATTAAACGTAGAAAAACAAATAAAAACCCAACCAGATGGGAGTCCTACGCAGGGAAGACCAACGGCCGAAGGTTAGGGAGATAGAGAAAGAAATGCGTTCGGTATTGAGGAGCACCGTTTTCTTCATTTCAGCCCGGAGCGGTCGTGTACGGAGTCCCAGTCGCCCAAAATGACCCGAGAGGCTGACCTGAATTATTATCCATATTATGTTTGTAGCACGAATGAGTCGGTTCGACCGGGGAAGGACCACGCTTTCACTGTACACCAGCATGAAATAGTAGCTTAATGCTGCTGTGTTTCATATACTAATAAGTGTAAACAACCGGAGACGCTTTTTACTAAAACGAGGTATTCCATCTCATTTTGTTGACCTTAGTTACCATGCATAGTAGGCAAGATGGCAAATTCAGTTTTTATTATCATTAAGTTGTTATCCATGTATCCATTGACTTCCAATTACGCCAGACATAAAATATCAAGATAGTAGTGTCAATGGTGCAAAGTGTCTGGTACTGTGATTGGTCAATTCACCTTAAAAGCGTGACGATTAAGGCAAATTCTATTTACAGCAGAAAGGCTCCGCTTCAAGGGGTGATTCCAAATTTTTTCGCTGATGGAAATGACGAAGAAATTCAAACCTATGAAAAGCGTATCGATATCTCTTGTCGTCCAGCGGCACGAAGTCGACTAGCAACAGGTAGTCCGCATTGGGCAGTAGTCCAGCTAGTCGCGCTTGCAGCGCTGGAAACATCCTGCGGCCGGCCTTCGTGACGATCATCTCAGTGCCGAGCTCGTGGAAGCTCCGCCAGAGCGCGGCCAGCTCGAGCGTGGCGGTGCAGCGCGCAACCGCCGGGTGGAGGGTCACGTTCTGCGTTGAAACCTGCTCAAATAAGCCCTTAGTTGTTGAGACACGTTTAAAATTAAATCTCGTGAAGAGGAATAACTCCTACTATACTATTAGTAAGTATTACATTTAAAATAAAAGCTTGTTTTGATGTTTGCATGTTTGCACGTTTGCATGATTGATGAAACTTAGAAATATTACAAACTAGCTGTTCCCGCGACTTGACCTGTGTGTAATTTATTGCGATTGAATTTCATCTGTCTTAATTCGTCGGAAAAATAAAAGTAGCCTAAGTTAATCCTTATAATATCAGCTATCTGCCGGTGAAAGTTCCATGAAAATCGATCCAGCCATTTGGGAGATTAGGCGGGAACAGACAGACAAAATTTTTAAAAGTTGTTTTTGTCATAAGTACCGGTATATACATTCATATGCATTCAGTAAAAAGCTTTTATTTTGATATTACAAACCGACACTTCAATTTTCTTTATTTGTATAGATAAAGATGATCCGGTGACCAGGATTAAGAAAGAAATGCTTCTGTGGTTTGGTCATGTAGAAAGAATGACTGAGGAAAGACTCACAAAGCAAATATAAGTTGCAGAAGTGAATGGAAGAGTCGGAAAGGGACGTCCTAGGCGACATTTTGTCGACCAAATTGGCGATATATTAAAAATGGGCCAAATTAAGAGTACCCTTAACCGACGAGCATGTATAGGTACGTAGGTATATATTATATGGATGTGGAGGAGGCGAGAAAGGTATGTCAGGATCGTGCTAAATGGAAGTCTTAGTCTCTGCCTACCCTTCTGGGTGACAGGCGTGAGTATTTATGTTTATGTTTATGTTGTATAGATAACAAGCCAAAATGGAACATATTAGGAGATTTTTTTACAAAATGTTTTAATCTATCCCAAAAAGTATTTTTAAGCTACGGTGCAATAAAAATTGATCGTTTTTAAACGCAAGCAGTCCCGCGGGTAAAAGCTAGTAATAAGTAAATACATCCACCTCTTTTTTATAGGTTAAGGGTGACAATCGAGCACACAGTCCACCTGATGGCAAGTGGGTGGTGTGTCCCATAGACATCCACACTTAACCTTGATTAGGAATCAAAATGCAGATGCGTTGCCACCCTTGAGAACTAAGGTGGAATGCCTCGATTACAGTAAAACGGGTCTCCGGTTCTCTACACTCACCGTACGAAGCTCAGCAACATTAAACTGCTATTTTACGCTGGTATTCCGTGAGAGCGTGGTCCTACTCCGGTCAAGTATAAAAACACGGCTTAAATATGTTAGTACCCGGTTGACCGAGCTTTGCTCGGTTTTTTCGCTCGGGTTTTTAATTCGTGTGTGTTTGGAAATTATATTTAGATACAAATTACATACTGATGAAATACGAATAATATTTTTTGATCGTAGCGACATAATAGAAAAAACTGAACTGGTTATTTGAATAAAAAATCATGAGTGCAATTAGTTTAATTTAAATTTTCGTGTTTTTAAAAAATACTAAAAAAAGGGCACGAAAAAATAGATTTTCTCAAAAAAGATAGGAACTTAAAAAAAAATTAAAAAAGTCCATCGGTCGATCTGGGCTCGAACCTTGGTATTACGATTTTGTGACCGCCCAATATACCGATTAAGCTATTTGTAATCATTAATAAATTGTCAAAATTTACCTTCTTATTCTAACGATATTTTAGCAGTTTTTCATTGCTTAAAAACATGGACAAAAAGACATTTTCTAAAAATAAATCCTAGCTAGATCGATTTATTGCCCCCGAAACTCCCTGCACACAAAATTTTATGAAAATCGTTGGAGCCGTTTCAGAGATTCCGATTATATATATATACACAATAATTGCTCGTTTAAAGGTACAGGATAGAGTGGAAAATGTACATGTTTTGCTTTTTATAGGTAGCATGTGAATCTTGTTCGCGATGTCTTGTTAATAACATAGGAAGACCTATCACCGTGCCTGCACCCGCGTATTTAAAAATTTGACCGCTGGTGAGATCCGCGTGAGCTCCGGAGTCGACACTCAATATTGAACACCGACGTAAAACCGTTTATACCAGCGTAAAATAGTAGCTTAATGTTGCTGTGTTTCTCATGGTGAGCTTAGAGAACCGGAGACCCGTTTTATTGTAATCGAGGCATTCCATCTTAGTCCTCACGGGTGACAACGGGTGACTGTGTGTTCGTTTGCCGCCCATCCCATCAAAAAAAAAACGAACGCTTCCCATACTTTCTATTATCTTTTTGTATCGACATCTCAATTTCTATATATTATGTCAATTGGAATCGAATAAACCCATAAGTATTCTAGTTTATAAAACCATAAGTAGTCTACTCGCGTATCAATCAACAACAATATTATTGAACAAAATCTAAATTCTTCGATGTAAGAAATATGCAAAGTAATTTAAATCTGTTATCTAGCTCCCTCCTAACGTTAAGTATTTAAAAATACTAAATGGTTAACAAGTAAGCCTAAACACTGCCTCTACACCTTTTCTTTGAAAACTCCTAAACTGTAGTTCTGTTCTGCACAGTTTGTACTTTAAAAATGGTCCGGGAAGACGGACGACTTTTAACAATACCAGAAACGCCAAAGCACATAAACCTCGGTGGTTTTAAAATTACCTGGACTCGTGGTGGGGGTGGCAGTGGCTGTGGAGCAGGTTGGGCACCATGATCCCGACACGTACTTTCGCTAAGAGCTTGCAGCGGAGAGTATGTACTTCGTGAGCACCCATCATTCTAATTAAAAACAATAATAAAAATGTATTATTATTATTAAGGTAGCTTTGCCGCCCAAAATCAAAACTAGGGGGAGGATAGATACAAAAACACAAATTCGTATACTATAACCAATATATTAATAAAAAATAGCAAATAAGTTTCCGCAATAATTAGGACCACTTCGAAAATCAACTTAATAAAAACTAACCACATTAGGCCGTACTAAAACCGCCTAAATTATTTACTATAATATCAACCGTTAAAATGGCGTCGATAAAGCTACAATGTCCTTTTGTTTCTTTATTATTTCATTGAACTATGAAGAGCTATCGTATCATATAGCCTTCTATGCAAACAAGGTTGTAGTTTTTGAGTTATTAGAAAGTGATCATATGAACCGGATAACCATATTAAGCTCCCGTACTATATATAAAATGTTAAATTTATTATTAAGCCTATATATATATATGGTGTTTTTTCTATAATAATAAAAAAATAATATCCACTATCCCATAACATCTCGTGGGTGTCGTAAGAGACGACAGACTGAAAATGAAAAAGGAGATGAGCTGTAGCTTGTTCCTGATGACAATTCAAAATAATAATAAAAAACAGCTGTAGCCAATTTGCCTGACAAGTATGTTATCTATGGCGAAATTTCCCCTATGAGAAAATTTATTAAGGAAGTCTTCCTTCAGCAGTTGAATTTATAGGTTCTAAATGATGTATGAATGAATTAAATACAAGATAACTGGTATTTACTACCATTTTATTGTAGTCCACGAAACCTTCCTAGCATTTCCTTTTGTCATCATCATTATAGCCCTTCACAAATCCACTTCTGAACAGAGGCCTCCGCTAAGGAACACCACAAAGGCATTGGCATTTTCTTAATACGTCGGAATAGATGATTTCCTGATTCCGACATCAGAGTCTACCAATATATCACTCAGAATCTTGCCAAAATTAGAGGTTTTTACTTGAGAACTTGCTCCGCGTTTGATCTTCTAACTTCTAACTATATAACTATACAAAAGTAATTGTAAAATAACTTAAATTAAAGACAAAAGACTTCTAAATATAAGTTATCACGTGGTAGAGCCACGCTGCACGAATGAGTCGGCTCGACCGGGGAAGGGCCACACTCTCACAGAATTCCACCGTAACGCTGTGTTGCGTATGGTGAGCGTCGAAAAAAGACCCTTTTTTACACGAAACCAGGTATTCCATCTCCGTCCATAAGGATAACAACGTATCTGCGTATTGATTCTTTATTGTATATACGAGTAGATATCTCTAGGTCACAGCATCGGCTTACCATCAGGTGAACTGTGTGCTCGCTTGTTAGTCTCATTCTATAAAAAATGTAAAAAAACAAGAATAACTAAATGGTTAATAGTACGAGGATTGGACTATGAAACTTAAGGGTAGTGGGTTCGAATCCGTCATTCGACTACTGTCGTGAACCACTTCTAACAAAAGCATTTCAAGATTTGTTAGTATTATTTATAAAGAACGTCAACATAAACATTAATAGCGAGATATCTGGCACGGTGATTGGTAATGCAGTAACGTTCGATAACAAAACTTAATTGAATACTTTGTTAATACTCATATGTCATTAAAGCCCGATGACCAAAGATGGGATCTTGAATATTATAAGCGATGAAAATTTGGTCTATGTTGTGTATTAATTGATGTGTCAACCAATTACAGACAAATTAGTCTGCTCCGTGGCGCAGTGACGTAGCAATGAGTTGTTTGCACGGGGACCGCAGGTTTGAATTCCACACGGAACGAGTATTTGTATGGCCTACAAATAATTGTTCTGGGTCTGGATGTTTGTCCCTGTGCAATTTATGTTTGCAAACTACCTCCAAGATACTGAAGAAAATCTAGTGTATGGGTAACATTATTTAATTTAAAAAAAATAACTTTTTTTATTTTTTAGTTAATGGTAGTAGCCAATGTTCAGCAATTGTCATAGAAAAAGAAGAACCTTTTTTAAGCTATTGCATAGCTTTCATCGCGGGGTTTGAGCGCAGCGACCGAATCAAGAAATTCCGTAACGAAAATAAACCTATATAAGACCCGAAAATCTAACATCGTCTAACGTCGTTTAAGTTCGGCAGATTTCGGCAAGGTGTTTATGTGCGTGCTACTAGACGTATGCGTGTAGACTATAATAGTTGCATGTATTGTAAGATAAAAATATTTTAAACAATAATATAGTTTATTGCAAGAAGCATATTCTTTGGGTTTATATGAGTCGTCGTCATGCTAGCAACTTTCGTGAATTTAGAGTATTTAATAAACACAGACTTTATAGAAAATTATCGTTTGTCGGAAGAACTCGTTAATTACCATAAACCTATAGTTTTAATGATAAAAATTCCTGAATAACCTACATCTATTGTAAGATAATAAAAATATTTTAAACAATATTAACTTCTCATTTATTCAATAAAAGAAAAAAAAATTGTTTTCTTATCGGTCACCACGCTCAAAAAGTGTAACTTGAATTAATATCAAAGAAAAAATTTGAATTAATATCAAAGAAAAAAATACTGCATAAATAAAATAAATAAATAATTATAATTGCATGAGTTGATAAAAATGCTATGCAATAGCTTTACCGCGGCAGTCCCCGAGTGCCACCCGTATTTTTCTTTAGGAAACAGTACTGTAATAAACTTGATACAGGAAACAAACGCACATCTCCGATGGGATGGAGTAGAGGAGGTAGAGACGGTATTTGTTCAGGATCCCGGCCAACTCGCTCTGCAATAGACTGCTGCAAGAAGCTGCTCCGTAGACAATGATTACTTGGCAGTCCGCCTGCGAAAGAAAATATATAATTATACAAAATTAAAGAATAGGCACTTAAACTTAAATCCCCTCAAAAACAGACCGTGACAAGAGCGATAAGAAACAAAACTCTATTAATGAAACATATATAAACAAGGTCTTCGTTTATAATTATTGTCAGGGTCACTAAGGACCTTAAAAAAGAGACCGCTAATTTCAAAAAAAAATATTTTTTTTTGTAGTAGAGGGCGGAAACTTGCTTGCGGCTCACCTGATGGTAAGTGACTACCGCCGCCCATGAACAGCTGCAGCACCAGGGGAATTCCATATGCATTGCCGGCCTTTTAGAAAGAAGTAAGCTCTTTTCTTGAAGGTCCCCAGGTCGTATCGGTCCGGGAAAGTCGCCGGAGGTAAACAATTAAAAAATATTATAATCCATTATCTGGTATTTTTATTATTACTGTTGTACCGTCGTCATTTATTATTGCGAAGCCTTGGTAGCTCAGGGGCTGAGCGCTCGTTGTTTCACGGGAGGCGAGCATTCCGCGGGTTCGATCCCCGACGGCACCAATGAAATTGTTAATTACAATTTTAAGTGCTGATTTAACACTTACTAGGCGGTGAAGGAAAACATCGTGAGGAAAATTGCATGTCTGAGAAATAAGACAAAAAGATCTTTCGAATACATGTGAAGTTCGCCAACACGCATCGAAGTAGCGCAGCGGACATTTCCTTGCCCTACACAGTATCAACTTTTTTACCTGACGTCGTTTTATAATTGAAATCGCTATGTACCTTACCGTAGTGTTTGGATGATTAAAATTCATTGAGCGAAGAATTGGCAAATATATTCAAATAATCGGTAAAAATATTCAAATAATCGAATCATTAACGTATAATTTTTGTTCAATTAAATTTAAATTTTTAAAATTCCTTAAATTATATGAATCATGAATAAAATAAGTTTATTTTATTTTTTTACTTTGTCAACGTAAATTTGTGTAGGCAAAATAACTCTTATACAAGGCCGCTCTGAAAAAAATTTCAATTTCCCGCCATTTCGGGAGCTTACTGTGTGTAATTTTGTGATTTTGTGTTTGTCTTCTTACTTACTTCTTTGTGACTAGGCTTTAACTTTTTGGACGGTTTCTTCTATATTCGTTGAAGTATGTGCCCACGTCACAATGGATGACTGGGCAAGTGGTAGAAAAAAACAAAAAAAAACATTATGAATGACTTTGAAAGAGACATTAATTTTGACTGCATTTTTGGAAATCGAATAATAATTAATCTACACAACGACAGCTCACTACTAGTTGTACTGAAAGTGATTAAATATGTTTGTTTTTAATCTAGTTTCAATCTTAAATTTTTATAACTTTGCTTCTAGAAGTAAGCAGTAACAAAAAATACAAGGAAACTGATAAATCTTGTGTTATAAATTATCCGTTTCCAATTTATTCTAAACTAAACTGTAAATGATTATGAACTCTAAATAATCGATATTTATTTTTTAAAGAATTGAATATTGTAGATACGTATCCCATTTTTGGGTTGGCATGCTATACTTATATAATAATAAAATAAGTCTGACAGCTGTCAAAATGTATTTCTTAGATTTGGTTGACTAGTATAGTTACAGAACTTGCTATCTGCGCAGGATAGGATTATAGTACAAAAGTGTGTGCACAAACACAGGTACTACTATCTTTTTTACAAAAAAAGGGTTTTTGATTTGTTTTGGTTGGGGGGAGGTAGCGTTTTTTTTTCCCTTACTTTCATGCGACGGCAATCCGACACGACCGGAGAGAGATCAGGCGCAGGACGGCTTTACACGATGTTCTTTCCGCGGCACTATTTATAGGTAGTGAATATTTGCGCTTCAAAATATACATAAGCATTAAGATTTAATTTATATTATGTAGGTACTCGTAATTCTTGAAAATATTTTTATTACAATACGAAGAATGAACCATTTTATACGGTTTAACTTCGTCGATATTGACTTCGAAATTCCCAGTAGCACAATATCTTACGATAAGTTTTAAACGTTGTTACTACGTTTTGTATATCAATGTTACTATGATTTAAAATTGATAGCTCAGTTGCTCGGTTTCTAAGCATGCGACAGTAACGTTGCGGGTCAAGGTCCCACATGGAACATGTATTTTATAGGTCTATAAATAAAAATTGTATCCATGTGAATCCGAAAAATTCACTGCGAAATACATGAGAAAATGCTAAACTTTTTTTTAAATTACTAAGGAAACATTAGCCATCTATCGTTTTACAATCTCCCATTGATTTATATAATATAACCAATGAAATCTCCTATCAAGCTTAGATAAGGGGTGGGTAATTCAGATTTGCAATTTGAATCGGCTATAGAAAGAAACTAACGAATATTTTATCAAAGTTATGAGCTTATAAGCTTATTAGAAAGATTGAGCTTTTCCATTTAGTAATGGAAGACATCATTCAAATGACTGCCACGGCTAGCCCTACAATACCCCATTCGATCAGTCCAATTTTTCAGCACATTTTCGATTGTATAGGCCTCTATTTCGTCAATGGTAACTTCGATTTCAAATATAAGTCGTCAATCGTCTCTGGATAGTTAGCGTAACACTTGACAGCCGCCCAAATTGCAGCTTCGAGGTTTATTTTACTTTGTGGCCAAGTGACATCAGCATTTCGGTTGATTATACGATTTTCGAAAATAGTACGCAAAAGATCGATTGTAATGCTAGCTGTATAGCTCGTTGCGCCGCCCTGTTGTAAACAAAATGTCGTCTATGTCATTCTCTTCAATTTTGCGAAACAGAAAATAGCTTAGCATTGCGCGGTAGCGATCGCCTGTAACTGCGTTTTACAAGACCATGCGGTTGTCAACTTAAATATGTAACGCGATGTCAACTCGTCATTTCAAAACGCACCATAATATTGAAGACAGCCTGAAGATCAAAACCGCCGTCGCTTGTCCAAACATAATTCTTATCGTTTGAAAGAAACTGGGATCATCATCATACACAAAGTCTTCAATGTTCAGCTCCAAACCAGTTGCTACCAGCAGACTTGCACTATATTTTTCAATTACACTGGTAATATTTACTATTGAAATTAAAACAAATCTGGCATAATCAACAACAGGCTGTAGAATAAAATTTGGCACTTCACAATACGTTACTCACTTGTACAATATCATATTGCTACTCATAAAAGTGTTTATTTATTTATTATACACATAAATTACAATTGAACAAATTGTCAAAAAAAACAGCAGCATCATAAAATTCTTTAAGCGTCCACTCCGTGGCGGACATCTCACTCAACTAATTGGTATAATGGCGGGAAACTCGAAACGTATTCAAAATGTCTGCAATAATTTCAATGCACGTTGTCAAGACGGGATTATAAATAAAGCAGGTGATGAAAAGGATACTTGCGTAGAAACGACAATGATCTTCATTTTATTTTGAAAGACGGCAATCTGCTTTATTTCTGTACTATCGACCAACATTTAAATATTTACCGAGACAAAAGTAATATCACATCACATGTGGAACGTTTTGTTCTTTAAATAGTTATAGTAATTAGTTTAGAAGCGAGAAAGATGTCTTAGAATCGCGCTAAATGGAAGTCAGTAGTTTCTGCCTATCTCTCTGTGGACGGTCGTGAGAGTTTGTGTTTATGTGTAATAAATATTTGACATATTGTAATATATTTTAAGATTCGAATGTGTGTTTGATGAAAATTAATAAACCGTTTCATTTTAAATCCGATTTATCTAGGTACATACAGTGGCGTAGCAAAGGGTGGGCGGCGGGGGCGGGACGCACCGGGTGTCACCTTTTTTGGGGTGACACCCACCCGGTCTCTCAACTTTAAGAACAATGTACATACAAAAAATAAATAAATCGCTAGCACAAAAATTTCTTTTTCGGGGATTCCTCCACTAGCACTAGCTCAGCTCTATGTATAATTCGGGGATTCCCGCAAAAAAAGCCTCACGCTCTCGAAGTCTATTCAAGATGTAGCTTCATTATTCGAGATCGTACAAACTAATGTTTTGCTTTTGGCGAATAGTGAAGAACTGAAATCACCTACTTCTAAATTTACCGATTTTTATGGTGAGGTCTCAGAAATCGAATTAGGTATTTTTGGAAATACCAAGACTGCGAAGACACTTAAAAGCCGCTAATGTTACGGTTACTTATTGGGTGTCTCTAGATTTTTTAAAGTTTATTATAATATTTTTAATATATATATAGATTTCACTGAAATTCTTCATGACGGTTTGCGTGTCCGTAGCTTTATGTGAGAGGAGTTTCAGTAAATTAAAATTAATAAAAAACTATTTGCGGGCAACAATGACCCAATCGCGGCTTAGCAATCTTGGTATATTAGCCATCGAACACAAGGCAATACAAAATATAAATTTCGTTATTGCTGAGTTTGCAGCTGTCAAAGCTAGAAAGAAGAAATTTTGTATAACAATTCCTTTTCTGTCTTAGTTATTATTGTGTTTTGTTATTTCTTCAATATTACAAATAATAAATGATCCATGTCCTTTATCATATAAAATTTATTGCTTTTTACTTTCGATGGGGTGACACCACCAACTTCCGCACCGGGTGTCACCCAAGGTAGCTACGCCACTGGGTACATATACACAGAAATACACATACTCATATATTCAGTCTCCACTAATCGCTACAATACTAGGTGCTGAGTTTTATGAGATCGACACTTTGTCTAGTGGAGCTATGTCAGGAAATTTTCTGACCTTATTAGTAAACGGCTCGTAGTTCTTTTTCTTATTTTATTCAAAAGGGTACAGGGAAAACCAATTTGTCAAGTTGTATGACTGCCTTGTCAATTTAGTTGACTGATCTGTTGAGCTATATCAGTTACCTTTATTCTAATGCAGATATCCTCACCATGAATTTCATCACCCAGAATATTCGAGAACATATAACCCTGTTCACACTCATGAGTATCTTTGGTTCGTACCAGAAGTAATTAAAATTTACTACGTATATACTACTACGTGCTGTTTCCGAGAGTCATTAAGAATCGTCTCGCACGCAGACTCGACGACTTCCAGCCTCCCGAAGAAGCCGGTTTCCGAAAAGGCTTTAGTACCATAGACCACACACATATCCTGCGGCAGATTATACAGAAGACGGAAGAGTACAATCAGCCACTTTGCCTGGCGTATGTGGACTATGAGAAAGCCTTTGATTCCGTTGAAATTTGGGCTACGATGGCTATCCGAGTACAGAACAAGAGCTCGAAACCTATCCAACTGCAGAGAGGTGTAAGACAGGGTGACGTTATATCCCCGAAACTCTTCACCGCTGCATTGGAAGACGTTTTCAAGCTACTGGACTGGAAAGGATACGGTATTAACATCAATGGCGAGTACATCACTCACCTTCGATTTGCCGACGATATAGTCCTTATGGCAGAATCGCTGGAGGACTTAAGCACTATGCTCAATGACCTCAATAGTGCCTCCCAACGGATAGGTCTTAAGATGAACATGGACAAAACAAAGATTATGTTTAATGTCCATGTCACACCTATGCCGGTAGTTGTTGGGAGCACTATGCTCGAAGTTGTTGATGAGTACGTTTACCTGGGACAAATAGTCCGACTAGGTAAGTCCAACTTCGACCGAGAGGTCAATCGACGGATTCTACTCGGCTGGGCAGCGTTCGGGAAATTACGACATATCTTCTCGTCAGGTATACCTCAATTTCTAAAAACTAGATTGTACAACCAGTGCGTGTTGCCAGTGATGACTTACGGATCTGAGACGTGATCCTTCACTACTGGCCGTATGAGGACGCTCAAGGTCGCTCAGCGAGCTATGGAGAGGGTTATGCTCGGAGTTTCTGTGCGTGATAGACTCAGAAATGAGGATATCCGCAGTAAAACCATAGTGACGGACATAGCCCAACGGATTAGTAAGCTGAAGTGGCAATGGGCCGGCCATATAGCTCGAAGAACCGATAACCGATGGGGAAGAAAGGTTCTCGAGTGGCAGCCTCGTACCGGTAGGCGTAGTGTAGGGCGACCCCCCACTAGATGGAGTGACGACCTGGTAAGATATGCAGGAAGGATGGATGGGGCTCAGGACCGTGCTTTGTGGCATTACTTGGGGGAGGCCTATGTTCAGCAGTGGACTTGTGAAGGGCTGTAACGATGATGATGATGACATATATACTAGTACCTGGATGACCGAGCTTTCTTCGGTATTTTTTTTTTTTTTGGAAATCGTGTGTTTTGGAAATATATATTTTTAGATACAAATTACATACTGATGAAACATGAATAATATTATTTGATCTTATTGACATAATAGAAAAAATTGAACTGTTTATTTGAATAAAAAATCAGTACCCGGATGACCGAGCTTTGCTCGGTTTTTTTAAGTTACATTTATATACAAATTACATGAATAATAGTTTTTGATCTTATTGACATAATAGAAAAAACTGAACTGGTTATTTGAATAAAAAATCATGAGTGCATTTAATAAATTGTATTTTTTAAAAAATATTAAAAAAAGGGCTCGAAATAATAGATTTTCTCACAAAAGAGGGGAACTTGAAAAAAAAAGGAAAAAAAGTCGGAATCAAGACGGGACGCGAACCACGGAACACCGATATAACGCCCAAACAATATCCCATCTGAGCTATTACGATCGTTAGTAACCTGTCAAAATTTACCTTCTTATATTGTAGCAGTTTTTTTATTGCCTGAAAACACGGACAAAGGGACATTTTCTAAAAATAAATCCTAGCTAGATCGATTTATCGCCCCCGAAACTCTCTGGACACAAAATTTTATGAAAATGGTTGGAGCCGTTTCCGAGATTCCGAAACCAAAGCATTATGCTTTCGCACGATATTCACTTGAGCTATTACGATCATTAACACAGTGTCAAAATTTACCTTCATATATTGTAGCAGTTTTTCATTGCCTGAAAACACGGACAAAAAGACATTTTCTAAAAATGAATCCTAGCGAGATCGATTTATTTCCCCCAAAACTCCCTGGACACAAAATTTTATGAAAACCGTCGGAGCCTATATACAAGAATTGCTCGTTTAAAGGTATAGGATTTCACTTTCGAAGAACCGAATGTAAATATTTGTTTTTGAAAAAAATAAGGCGATTAAAATAACGAAACTTAAATCATGTACACACTAACTTATGCGTGACAAGTATCAAGAATTTATTACGTCCTCCCCGACTGTTACCCTGACCAGTAATTTCTTAAAATGATAAACAGAGAATAAATAAACACGAAAATAATCTGTGCCATAGATTTCTACCTCGTTTAATTATTACACCCTATTTTTTATCACGCTAACAATAACGCTTTTAAAAATGGAACAAAACAATGCTATTCGTACTAAATTAGTGTACTGTGCCTTCAACCACTGCTACCTAAATTAATTGGTTATTAACAATTAATTCCGTTGCTAGAATTTTTCAATTCTAACACTTGGCTCATTTATACGGCCCATGAGAAATTTCGTAAAATGATAAGACGTCAATATTATCTTTAGCATCGTTCCGAATGAATTAATTTAAAATGCATAAGAGAAGGCAATTCTGATAATTTTTTATCCCTTTTTATTCTTTTTAATTTATTAGTTTTATCATGGTTGGGCTATATAAATATATAAATGGAAATGATAAATATACATAAATGTGTACATTTATATATTAATGAAGTGACAAAAATACACAAACAATACGTAAATGAATAAAAAGCCAGCCAGGTGGAAGCTGACGGTATCGGGGAGCACTGCCTTCTGCATTTGATCTTGGAGCGGTCCATCACGGAGTCCAAGTCGCTTCAGATGACCCGTAAGTCTGGTTAGAATTAGCCCGTTCACAGAAGCGACTACAGGTTTCATTCAAGTAGGCAGGCAACCCCACGTGTCGGTCACCTCGTGTGCCAGGTCTAGATGTTTTTTTTCGCTTATCTGTTATATTATTATTATTAAAAAAGACTTATTTATTAAGACTCAAGCAATGTTATTTATTCGAATTTACTTACATATTTATTCATAGTAATTGTAAAAAAAGAGGTGCTTTTATTGATAGTTTTAATAACAAGAGTGGCCCAATAGGATTACCGCACAGATCTACGAGGGAATACCGGTCGATAAATCAAAACAACATCGCACAAAATAATGTAAGGAACGTACAAACTACGTCTGTAGAAACAGCTGTTGATATCGCCGATGACACGATACTTTCGCACGCACTAAGGACCTGAGCACTAAGATGGAACGCCTGTTCCAGTAAAAAGTGTCTCCGGTGTACCCACAGTACAAAACACAGCAACATTAAGCTACTATTTTACGCTGGTAATCATTGAGAGAGTGGTCCTAACCCCGTTCGAGCCGATTAATTTGTACTACAACCACCATATACTTGCAGCGTGGCTCTACCACGTATAAGCACGACAATGCTGTGTTTCGTACGGTGAGCGACGAGAACTTTTTGAACCCAACGCTTACTATCGTCCCTTTGGCAACCTAAAATGAAATATATGCCTAAATTTGCTTTTCGTTGCATCTATTGCAGTCCACGGTTACAGCCAACATGGACCTTACTCAGAGACTAGATTACCTCATAGTGAGGATTTTGCCACAGGTGCCACACTTGGCAATTGGATAAGCAAACTTTTATTATTATTATTAGTTGTTATTAGGAAGATACTGCTGCTATTATTCTTTTTTATTTCCCTCTGTTGATTCTTCTACGCCACCACTACGAGGTTTACTTACATAATATTTAGTATTTATCTTTTTATTTACTCACTTTCCCTAGGAATTCTACCTTATATCTTTTATTGATATTTTTATTATTTTAGTAATTGGTATAACTTCCTTCTTGGCAA
Organism: Parnassius apollo; assembly: GCA_907164705.1. Classification (NCBI taxonomy): domain Eukaryota; kingdom Metazoa; phylum Arthropoda; class Insecta; order Lepidoptera; family Papilionidae; genus Parnassius; species Parnassius apollo. Next base: position 1,829,739 of record CAJQZP010001163.1, on the reverse strand, counting down.
TACACATGTCCAGCATATCCAACAATGGGCTGTTCACGGAATGATGAGGAGCATGAGAAGTCAGTTTCAAACCGATGCAACTACCTTTAGATACTATGATGGACAAATATATATATATATATATATATATATATATATATATATATATATATATATATATATATTTTTTTTTATAAGTAAAAAACTTTTACCGATATTAAGATCCTTAAAGAATAGTACAGTAATAGTAAAATAATTATTCCAACTTTTAATGAGAACCAAATTCGGAGTTATGGCGGGAGGTTGACCACAGGTGGACTGCAGCTCCTGTTAAGTTACAGATTATATACGTCCCACTGCTGGGGATAGGCCTCCCTTAATTTCTGAGAATGCTTTAAGACAATGAACTGTCTGCCGCGCTGCCCCCAATGCGTGTTGGCGAACTTCACGTCTTCGAAATATTTATTTCTCAGACATTCAGGTTTCCTCGCGATGTTTTCTTCACCACCGAGCACGCACAGCACTTAAAATGCAATTAACAATTTCATTGGTGCCGGCGGGAATCGAACCCGGTTTGCTCGCGCACTGTGAAATTTACATCGAGCGTTAAACATCTGAGCTACCACGGTTCTTTATAATAAATCATATTCTCATTTTATATTAAAACTAACACTTTGAGATTGTGTTAGTGGTTTTAATAATGCAAAAATATATGAGAAAGATTATAATAATAAAAAATGTACATATTTATAACGATAATACTTTTAAAGAATTGGAAGCGGCTATTAGAAACATTTATCTATCAACAGAACGGCGAGCGAAAGAACGCTTTTATGTTACTTACTGCTTACTGCTCTTGTATTCTTGTTCAAATAATGGTTTGAAGTGAATTTCGATACGTAAAAGTAGTGCAATTTTTGTGCATGTGAACTATCAGTGGAAACTATAAAACTACTGTTTCTATGGTGATGTAAACTTCAAACTAATTTGTCTACTTAGGCGCTTTAAGATACTATCGACATCGACGGTCTTACTGCCCTCGAAATCTGCGTATGCGACTGCGTCGAAATCTCCTAAAAACTTCGCATGGTGCCGCTTGGACATAATATGTATTGTAAAGATTTATTTTTTTATAATTATTACCGTTTGCGTCACAGCTTATTAAATCTCGTGCTAGAGGCTAGGACGTCTCCTAAAGATTGGAGGATATTTGCCATAGTTATCACGCTTGGGAAGCTAGTTGGCAACTGCAGGTTTTATTTTTACTTCTAGTCATTATTAGGAAGAAGCTGCTTCCCATCTCCTGATGTCTTTTCCTCTGTCGCGTCTTCCGACACCCACGGTATGATGACTATACTACCGTTTTTTACGTGGTAGAGCCATGCTGCAGTTATATTAGTAGTATAGTTGTAGCACGAATGGGTCGGCTCGACCGGGGAAAGACCACGCTCTCACAGAATACCAGCGTGAAATAGTAGCTTAATGCTGCTGTATTTCGTATGGTGAGTGTAGAGAACCGGAGACCCTTTTTACTGGAAACGAGGCATTCCATCTTAGTCCTCACTGGTGACAACGCATCTGAATTTTGATTCGTAATCGAGGATAGATGTAGATGTCTATGGGCCACAGCAACCACTTACCATCAGGTGGACTGTGTGCTCGTTTGTTACCCTATCCTATAAAAAAAAAACTAATTTGTCTACTTATGCGCTTTAAGATAATATCGACATCGACGGTCTTACTGCCCTCGAAATCTGCGTATGCGACTGCGTCGAAATCTCCTAAAAACTTCGCATGGTGCCGCTTGGACATATGTATTGTAAAGATTTATTTTTTTTATAATTATTACCGTTTGCGTCACAGCTTATCAAATCTCATGCTAGAGGCTAGGACGTCCCCTAAAGATTGGAGGATATTTGCCATAGTTATCACGCTTGGGAAGCTAGTTGGCAACTGCAGTTTTTATTTTTACTTCTAGTCATTATTAGGAAGAAGCTGCTTCCCATCTCCTGATGTCTTTTCCTCTGTCGCGTCTTCCGACACCCACGGTATGATGACTATACTACCGTTTTTTACGTGGTAGAGCCATGCTGCAATTATATTAGTAGTATAGTTGTAGCACGAATGGGTCGGCTCGACCGGGGAAGGACCACGCTCTCACAGAATACCAGCGTGAAATAGTAGCTTAATGCTGCTGTATTTCGTATGGTGAGTGTAGAGAACCGGAGACCCTTTTTACTGGAAACGAGGCATTCCATCTTAGTCCTCACTGGTGACAACGCATCTGAATTTTGATTTGTAATCGAGGATATATGTAGATATTTATGAGCCGCAGCAACCACTTACCATCAGGTGGACTGTGTGCTCGTTTGTCACCTTATCCTATAAAAAAAAAACTAATTTGTCTACTTATGCGCTTTAAGATAATATCGACATCGACGGTCTTACTGCCCTCGAAATCTGCGTATGCGACTGCGTCGAAATCTCCTAAAAACTTCGCATGGTGCCGCTTGGACATATGTATTGTAAAGATTTATTTTTTTTTATAATTATTACCGTTTGCGTCACAGCTTATCAAATCTCATGCTAGAGGCTAGGACGTCCTCTAAAGATTGGAGGATATTTGCCATAGTTATCACGCTTGGGAAGCTAGTTGGCAACTGCAGTTTTTATTTTTACTTCTAGTCATTATTAGGAAGAAGCTGCTTCCCATCTCCTGATGTCTTTTCCTCTGTCGCCTCTTCCGACACCCACGGTATGATGACTATACTACCGTTTTTTACGTGGTAGAGCCATGCTGCAATTATATTAGTAGTATAGTTGTAGCACGAATGGGTCCGCTCGACCGGGGATGGACCACGCTCTCACAGAATACCAGCGTGAAATACTAGCTTAATGCTACTGTATTTCGTATGGTGAGTGTAGAGAACCGGAGACCCTTTTTACTGGAAATGAGGCATTCCATCTCAGTCCTCACGGGTGACCACGCATCTGCATTTTGATTTGTAATGGAAGATAGATGTAGATGTCTATGGGCCGCAGCAACCACTTACCATCAGGTGGACTGTGTGCTCGTTTGTCACCCTAACCTATAAGAAAAAAAAAAAAAGATATTATTACACTGCCACTGCACTGCAAATATCTTTATTATCATCTACAACTAAGTATCAAGTAATTTTCTTATTACTTGACACTAGCATACAAGTCAAAATTTAAAGAGTCATACGTGGTAGAGCCACGCTGCAATTGTATTATGGTTGTAGCACGAGTGGGTCGGCTCAACCGGGGAAGGACCACGCATTCACAAACACAATAGCAGCTTAATACTGCTGTGTTTTGTATGGTGTGTGTAGAGATCCGGAGACCCTTTTTTACTGGAAACGAGGCATTAAATCTTAGTCCTCAAAGGTGACAACGCATCTGTGTTTTGATTCTTAATCGAGGATAAATGTAGATATCTATGGGCCACAGCATCATCTATAAAAAAAGTCAAATTCAATGGTAATTGAAAAACACTAAAGAAGTCTTTCGCTACGTTAATCTACCTAATCTATCTAAGGCAGGTATTTCGATTGCGTTTTAGTTAAGTGGTAAAGCTCGTCTATTCAAACATACTAATATTTTCTATAACTCATATGGTGACCACACTACTATTTATTTATTATTTATTATTTTATTCTTTATTGCACCAAAGATTTTGTACAAAAGGCGAGCTTAATGCTATATGGCATTCTCTACCAGCTAACCTTGGGTAGAACAGAGAGTGAGTTATGGGCAGTAAAGATGTCATGATCTCATTCAATTCAAAATGTACATGCTACACATACATATAATATATATATATATACACATATATATTATATACACTTACACACACATACATATGTATATACATATATATATATATATATATATACATATATACATACACATATACATATATAAATATATATCTCCATAAATTTATATACAAATAACTATAAACATATAAAGTAAGTGGACTCAAATTTGTTGGTTACGGATATATTCGTATAGTTTTCTTTTAAACACGTTTTTAGCAGGTATTGTGCGCAGGTCAACAGGCAATTTGTTCCAGAGGGAGATGGAAGTTAATGTGAAAGAATTTGACATAAACCCAGAATGGTGGAGAGGAGTAGACAGTAATAAATTGTGTGAAGACCGGAGATTGAGAGAATGAGTGTCACTACGGAATTGGAATCTTTCTTTTAGGTAAAGGGGTGAGGAAGAATCATTAAGAACTGAAAACAGAGAGGACAGCATTCGAAAATCTCTGCGCTGGCGTATAGTCAACCACTTTAATTGGGAGCGAAATTCTGATACGTGATCGTATTTGCGCAGACCAAAGATGAATCGTATGCAGTTGTTAAGTAACCTGTCCAACCTGCTTAGCAGCTCCTGAGAGATATTAGAAAGACAAACATCGGCATAGTCAAATAATGGAAGAATTAGAGATTGGATGAGTAGAAGCTTCGTTGAAGGAGGCAGAAAGAACTTAAGACGATAGATGGAACGAAGTATGCCTGTGACTTTACGACAAATCTCGGACACCTGTAACCTCCAACTAAGGGTCGAGTCAATAATTAAACCCAGATCCTTGACACTAGTGCGGAAAGGAATTACACAGTTTTCATAGCAAATGGATGGTAGATCAGGTATGTTAAGTTGTGACACCAATCGACGACTACCAATGATAATAGCCTGGCATTTACTGGGATTTACCGTTATACCAAATCGCTGTGACCAGTCTGAAATGCGTTGTAAGTCCTGATTAATAGCTGCAATAGCGGTAGCAATTTCAACCGAGGACGCTTGTGAGTATAACTGAAGATCGTCAGCGTATAGGTGGTAAGAACATTGAAGGTGGGTAGTTAGAAGATTGATAAACAACGAAAACAAGAGAGGAGAGAGAATGCCGCCTTGCGGTACACCTAGATATAGATCGCACCAGTCGGAAAAATCCTGACCTACCCGAACAGCCTGCTGGCGACCGCGAAGATAAGAGGAAAACCAGTTCAGTACTGACGGGGAGAAGTTTAGGCGTGAGAGTAATCCAAGGAGTAAGTCGTGATCGACACAATTAAATGCGTTTGAAAAGTCAATAAGGACCAGAACAGTCAAACATGACCTCTCCATGCCCTCTCTAAAATCTTCTGTAACTTGAAGTAAAGCTGTGGTGGTACTATGTCCCGGGCGGAAGCCAGATTGATATGTACTAAGGTAGTTGCATTTCGAAATGAAAGAGGTGACTTGTTTGTGTACCAATGATTCAAGGGCTTTGGAAAGAAACGGCAGTATAGAAATAGGTCTAAAATGAGAGGGTAGGGATGGATTGGGTACCTTCGCCAGAGGCAAGATAAAAGCTTTTAGCCATAACTTAGTGAAAATACCAGTAGAGAGGGAGAAATTGATGATGTGAGTGAGAACTGGAGTAACAATATCGAGTATGAGAAGTATCATAGTTCTACTCACCTCATCATATCCGGTTGCGGAAGATTTTATTGAAAGTATGGCTTTTCTAGTATCATCGTCAGTCACTTAACTGAAGTCGAAAGAATTACATGATAACAAAGGCATGGAATTAAGTTCCTGGAGAGTCGTAGCTTTGGTGGTCAAATGCAGACGTGATGCAGAAGAGAAGTGTATATTCAAGTCATTGAGTTAAATATTTGGGATTAGAGAATTGGAATGTGATTTTCCAAATCCCAGGGATTTAAGGAACTTCCATATATCTGCAGAAGAGGAGTTTGAAATACTATTATGGAAGTAGCGGCGTTTGGCTGTTCTTACCACCTGATTACAGCGGTTTCGTGCTCGCTTATATTGTTGAAAGGTGGAACTGTTCCGATTCTTTTTAAAAATGTGAAGAGCTCGATCTCTTCTTCTCATTGCTCTACGCACTTCGTCAGTTATCCACGGTGCAGGAGGTCGACGTAACCTGACTGCTCGTACTGGTGCGTGCCTATCGAACAGGTTGAAAATTTGGGTGTTCAAATGAGCAATTTTGTCTTCCATAATATTTGCATCCAGCAATGGGCCCCATTCTATATTCTTAGCATCGCGGTGTAGTCGAATGGTGTCAATTTTATTGAAATTGCGTAAATACACAATCACTGGCTTTGGCTTGGGAGGCTTTAATTTATACGACATGACCAAAAGATCGTGTCGAGAAAACGCGGGAACAGCCAGTTGATCATGATATAAAACATGATCCGCTGAACTAGTGCAAATGATGTCTAACAATGAATCTTCGGTGTCCACGTTGTGGTGAGTTGGACTAGATGGTAGAATATAGAGATCTGCCGAGTCCATGATGGCTTTAAGTTTGCGACTCTGAGTAGAATCCTTTAGCAAGTTGGTATTGAAATCACCCATTATTATAATATGTTTGTTATCTGTGCTGATGGAGTCGATTACCGATTCAATATGGGAAAAATAATCAGTTGAAGGAGGGCAGTAAACAACTCCGAGCACGACCCTCAAACCCTTAATTTTTACTTCTAGAAATAGGTACTAAGCAGATCCTCTATATTCTGATGGTGATATTGCAATGACATCATATGCATATTCCGATCGCAAGTAAATGGCTACGCCACCTCCACCTTTGCCAGTGCGATCAGAACGTATAAGTACAAATCCAGGAAGACTGTACAACGTGGAGGATAGGGAGGGTTTTAGTCAGGACTCTGAGATAAGTAGAGCATGGATGTATGGTGAGGAAAATATGTCAAGTAGATCTGAGTAATGGGCAGGGATGCTTTGCGCATTTATATGGCATACATTTAAACAATTTGTAGAGGCAAATTTCGTGTGCAAATAATTACCCACGTTATCGATAAAAGAATCGTCTGCGGGTGAGGTAACGTTAAAAGAAGAACATGCAGAATAAAATGAGTCTTCATCCGATGACATTTAATCTATTATTATTAATAATAGCAAAAAATAAATATATAGGGTATATGTAATAATAAATAATGTTGTATAATATATATGTATACCTACTTATATAATAAATTTTATATATACTAAATACTATATTTATGAATATAAATATTAAAATAATGAAACTATTATGAAATATAAAAAGTTAATTAATCACTATTTGTTTTACCTGCCGGTCTGCCTTAAAAATTATTTATCAAGTTTAAAAGAAGATTAGCACAAATGTTTTAAACAGTCCAATGAAATAGCAATGATGTCTTACTCATATTTCACTTGGTCAAATTAAAAGATAATTATTGTTGTGCTCATCTTCTATACAACAAAGGACAATAGAAAGACATATATTATAATGTTAATGACTAACTTAAGTGAGCGATAAACAACAATTATAAGTAAGGCCATGATCGTTTACTATTTTACATTTATACAAGACACAAGAGTATATTGTACATTTAATTTAAAATATATTAATAATTATGAAAAGACTAAACTGAGAATAAAACGCTACAATTGAATACAATCTAATGGTTAAGATACGAAAATTATATACAAATGAAATGAAGACATGGCTTAAAAACCAAGAATCCAGGCCAATGTCTTAATAAAAATAATTGTATGATATTGACGTTTGACTATAACATAGATAGTATCCTCTTAGTAGTCTGTGAACATAAACTGCTATGATAAATTTTTTACCTACCTAGTGTATTTCGTACTTTCGTACCAAACATGTACCACAATAACATTTCATACGGTGAACGTAAAATAGAGCTTACTGTCAGCACCAAAATCATAAAATGAAATCGAAAAAGTTATAAATACAGCAAGAATGATGCTGATCGTAAAATGCAATGCCATTATGTACAGACTAGGAAACAATTACGATAAATCACAACTTCTTACTGATTGCACGCTTCGAAGTAGTTGTTGACCTGGATTTAGATCCTTCTTTTTTTGGGAATGACATCTGAGGCTGGAAGCGAGGTAGCCCGTTCCACGTCAGCTTTGTGTTTGATTATCAGCCTCTCTAGATCATTTGTTGTAAACACTTTGTAACGGGATCCAGTAGGAAGCTTGACATTGATCACCCCGTCCAAGGTCCACACATTCCTAATGCCGAAGTGCCTGCGGGCCTCTAAGAATAAAGACTGCCTCATTCGTGTTACATATTCTGACAACACATATGGGCTACCCTTGAGCAAAGCCTTCTTGGCCCATACCTCCCGACGTAATGGAGCATCTTCAAATTTTATGAGAATCGGACGAGGGCGGCCATTAGATATTGTGCCAAGACGATGACATACCTGCAGCGACTGACCAGAACAATTTTTGATACCAAGATTCTTCGTGATGACTGAAGCTACCAATTCGCGGACATTCTCATTGGTATTCTCGACCACTCCTCCCAGCAGCAGAAACTTCTTTCTGTGTCTACTTTCAATGGCATCCACATTAACAATTAGATGGTTAATTTGCTGCCGCAGTAATGTTAATGTTGAATAGACAAAATTCTTGAAGTTGATGTAGTCAGTTGATGTAGTCAGTTAGGTCCTTCAGGCTTAAGTCCTTTGATGACCCCTCTAGTCTCGCTTCAAACTCATCCAACCTCTGATTAAGTGTCTTCTCCAGTGATACTTGTGTTTTAAGAACTTCAAATATGTTTTCCATACTGAGATGTTCTTTAAGTATTGTACTTTTATTGTTGAGAAGGCTAGGAAGTAGATCAATTGGTTGGAAAACGATATTCTCAAAAAACTATTTATATATTGTTTACTTGTTGTTTTCTCTATCTCTGTCTATTGATGCGTAGTCATAGTTCGTTTTCTATATCTGTGTGTTCGGCGTTCACGCATTCAATAAATATAACGCATAGGTGAGAGCACAATAAATTTTACCGTACGGACACTAATGGCCAGCCCCGCCTCAAGGTATCAATGTAGTTCCACTCCAATTGCGTCAGCACCACTTGCCAAATGATCCTTGCCTATAATTAGAACAATTATCTATGCCACTATTAATAAATTTTAATGTCTTTAAACAAAGATAATAAAACTATTTAACTATATTAAAATATATCAATCTCACTATCTCATTACAGCTACACAAACACACAAAAACAAGAAGGTTTTTTTTATTACTTTTATTGTCAGTAATTTAATTAAAAATTAAAATTAAATCAAAACTTACAGAGGAAAAAAATTACAAAGATTTATTAATCTCCATTAATAACAGGAATCCATTAAATAGATGATGAATCTAGAATTTTAGAATCAATATTCTTTGGACCTTTGAACAAAAATACGGCTAGGCAAAATACTGTATTCAAAATTCGTATTACAAGGAGATTAAGTTTTACTTTATTATCATAAATTACTATACTACCGTTTTTCTAACCAGACTAAGTTTCTTGGCAGTCAATATTTCATCCTAAAAGCCTATTTTAACATTTCACTACTTTGAAACTCCTGAGCAATTTAATACTATATAAAAATTAACAAGAAGTCAAAATGGAAGCAAAATCTGGCACACAGAAATGGCACTACGTGTCACTGCATCACATGCTGGGGAAATATGTAAATTTACTAATATAAAGTATAAACTAAAATATGCAGAGGGTTTAGGCTTCATCTTTTAAAATTTTAGGGGTGCTTCCTAAAATTTTAAAAGATGAAGCTGTTCAGTGGGGAAAGTCCAAAGAAAATACAGCCATTCTGTGTTATGAGGCCATGGCAGGGAAAGTTGTGACATACAGCGGCTTAATTATATTTCTTGTGAACACCCCTTCATTGGAGCATCCCCAAAAGGAATAATAGTTAAAGATAAAATACTAGAAGTAAAATGTCCCTTTTCAATAAAAAATTATTTGATAACTCCTAAAAATTATCCGCACATGTTTATATAAATAATAATGAGGTAAGCCTTAAAGAAAACTGTAAATATTTTTATCAGATACAAACCCAGTTACTTGTCAGCAGAAAGTCAAGTTTGCAATTTCTTCATATGGACTAATTATGATGAAAAAAAATTGTCGTGCACAGGAATGACAATATTATTAACAACATTATAATCCCTAAGACAACAGAATTTTATTTCAATTATATGTTACATCTTATCGTTTTTGTGTCTATTTTATTTATCGATAATAGTGAAATATTGTTTTTTTTTTTTTTTGAGAATATCGTTTTCCAACCAATTGATCTACTTCCTAGCCTTCTCAACAATAAAAGTATTCTATGTCCAGACATAAAATTGTTCGACGTATGTAGGTTATTCACTGATTACATATTTGTTTATAGATTACTCATTTTATTAAAAAAAACGTATACATGGTTATTCTTAAAAAAAGTTGCCAAACTTTAAACTTAAGTTCAAATATATAAATAATAATGTATCGTTAATACAGATTTTAAAAATACGAGTAAATAGGGCTTCTTCTTTTATTTAAAATTATCCCAAATTGAATGTGATTTATAGGCAATAACGTTTTTACCTACAAATCAACCCTTACAGGTTAACTCACCCTAGACACGGTAATTTTATCTATAATTACCGTGCCCTAGACAGAGTCGGGTCCGAACCGAGTGTCGGCCGTAGCACGGTCACCGAGCCGGTCCCGTGTCTGAAATTACAAAGACGGGCCTCGACCGAGCAATTACCGTTGCGCCGTGATGCAGTATACTCGTCCGAGCAAAGATAGTGTTGTAACTAGACTACAATCATGTTGAAGTTTGATGATCTGGAATTAGCGGCTATTGTGATCGCTCTGGACGATGAAGAATCTGATAAATCTTCAACTACAAGCCGGGACCGTGTTGTTGCCGAGCGTTGTCCATTGCTCGGCAGTCACTCGGTTGCCGCTCGGTATAGCGTGAATGTGTCTATACAAAATATACTTCGATCAATATATAATTGATCGAAGAAAATATATGTAATATTAACTGATCGTGCTACGACCGACACTCGGCTCGGACCCGACACGGTGTAGCGTGAGTCAACCTTACGAATGTGTTCGATGTTCGTGCGCAGTAAAATCAGTTACTCGTACTATGCTTACAGCATTACGCATTTTGATAAAAAGGACGGAATGTTTAAGATTTTTTTAATTAATTTTTCTTTATCATTTACCTACATTACTTATTCTCAACCATCTCTGCAAAGTGGGCCGGTTGTTGCAAAATAACCATGTACATTCTTTCGTTTACCAAAATTGAAAATGAATTCTTATGCACAAACAATGCACAATAACTAACGACCATTATGTCACACTAATAAAGATATCGTCCGTGTCAGGTAATACTAGAGCAATTATAATAGTTGTCTAAATTTAACTGCACGGTAACAAAAGGAGAGAGAAGCGGTCGCTTCCTCAGCAATAAATCCGCATTGATTGAGCGCTATAAATCTAGTGGTGCGCGGGCGCCGATCCGGTTGCATCCAATAGGGACGCCATTTTTAATCCATAATATAGTCTTTGTTTTATTAAGTTTAGAAGTATTGCGAAACAGTGCATGCTATAGCTAATTAAGAAATGTACTTAGTTGTTTTCAAAATTAGTATGCATTCTAGCATTGATGGGACCTAATCTTGTTGATGATCTAAAATAAATAAATTAATAATAATAAATAAATATAATAAAAATAATAAAAAACCTTCTTGTTTTTGTGTGTTTGTGTAGCTGTAATGAGATAGTGAGATTGATATATTTTATTATAGTTAAATAGTTTTATTATCTTTGTTTAAAGACATTAAAATTTATTAATAGTGGCATAGATAATTGTTCTAATTATAGGCGAGGATCATTTGGCAAGTGGTGCTGACGCAATAAATAAATAATGATATAAAATAGGTAATATTTAAGATGTTATGTTATATTTTGCAGAATACTTAGATTTTTTATTATCTGTTCAGGCCTTAAAGATCAAATGAAATGTGTACCTATTTTTATTCGGAATAGACCACTTAAAAGTCAAGGATGTAATACTTTCAAGTACTTACACTCAACGAATTTATTACAAAGTAAACGCTGAAAGATGTTTTTCTGTTCTAAGTCTACACAAAATTATAATAGGAACTCTTAATAAAATGATACTAATTTCGTAGTTAAAACACAGATTATACTGTGGTTAAACTATGTCTTTATTATACGGTGGTTAAACTATGTAATTTGTAGTAATTTTATGCATTTAATATTTTTATATTATGTTAAGTGAATGCTGTAACCCATCGACATCCCTAACTTCTTTCGATTAAAAATCACAATGCAAATGCTTTATCACCCATGAAGACTGTGATGGAATGCCAAAAATGGTATGTGATTCCTGTCACACACCATACAAAACACAGTATCATTACGCTGTTGTTTTAGGTTGGTATTCCGCGAGAGTTTGGTCTTTTGTCAACCTGAAACATTCAGTATCTTATGTATCGAGATCGTCTAATTTAAAATATCTCTTTTTTTCCAATAAAAAATCTATCGAAAATACATTGAAGGAGAATGCAGTTTTAAACCAGATGATCCCTACCACGTAGATATTTATAAGCATATGGTTTATGTAGTAAAAGCAATCTTAAAATATTACTTTAAACATATAAAAAATATTTTGAACTTTTTATTAACAATGTATCTAACTGTCTGTTTAAAAATATTTAATGAACACTAAGAAAAGTAAATTCATCACATCATTAAATTGACATAGTACCGAGTAATCTCACTTTGTATCACAAGTTAAATAATTGTAAAATTGCAGATTTCTTTGATTTGTTGCAACCATCAATGTTTTAATTAATTTGTTGCAGCCCTACTGCACAAGCAACACGTGTACTGCAGCATCGAACGCCCGGCAGCCACATTTGATTTACGTTCCTCCACAACCCCACATATTGCTTACCGCACTGTGTATCAACAAATACTATACAATGACTCTACAAAACAACACGACTAAGCAAAATTAGTAATGTCCGATTAATGTCATACATTTTAGTTTATTTAAAACTTTATAATGATGTTAAGAGTTATTTCGCAACTATCCGCTAGATAAAATAAAATGATGGTCTTACCTAGTTTGAAGAGCACCTCCCGAACTCTCCCTAAATTGCGTTCACTAATCCCGTCACCACTAATCCCAGCACCACTACTCTCAACACCACTACTCTCAACACCACTACTCTCGGAAAGCCACAAAATCGACGATAATACAATTATTATCCAAATAATGTCGTTGATGGTGTGTAAATAGCCACGTATTAACGTCGATGGTGTCTTTCTTAGAGTTTAATATAATGTATTTCTGCAAAGTAACGCCTGATTCTATTAAGTTTATAAAACTATATTATATTAGGTTTAGTAAGCTAAAGTGGGAATGGGCCGACCATATAGCTCGAAAGACCGACAACCGATGGGAAAGAAAGATTTATGAGTGGCAGCCTCGTATCGGCGAAGTGTGGTGTGACCCCGCACTAGATGGAGTGATAAACTGGTAAGAAATCCAGAAGTTGATGGATGCAGATAACTTAGGATCGTGCCTTGTGGCATTCCTTAGGAGACTCAGCGGTGGACTTGTGAAGGGTTGTAATGAGGATGATGATGAAGTCTTTATACGTCCCACTGTTGGGTAAAGGTCTCCTACCAGTACAGGGATTTTTCATAGGTAAGGGTGACAAACGAGCACACAGTCCACCTGATGGTAAGTGGTTGCTGTGGCCCATAGCTATCTACATATCGTCGATTACGAATCAAAGTGCAGATGCGTTGACACCTCTGAGGACTAAGATGGAATGCCTCGTTTTCAGTAAAAAGGGTTTTATTTGAGATTATAGGATTGTTGCCAACTGGGTAATATGTGTAGAATAAGGCTGACAAGCGAGCACATAGTCCACCTGATCGTAAATGGATACTGTGGTTCACAGACAGCTTTATCTATTATCGATTAGATTTCAAAATGCAATTGCTGTGTCATCCCTGAAAACCAAGATGGACTTCTTCATTACCAGTAAAAAAGATCTCCGGTTCTCTACACTCGCGATAAGAAGCGGCAGTATTTTCTACTGTTTGAAGCTGGTATTCTGTGAATAAGAAAGTTCTATCCCAAATTAGCCAACCCATTAGTGCTGCAGCCATAATATAATGTAATTTTGTCGTCTGGGTAGCTATGACCCTCTTATCTATTTTGGATGCTAAATAGCAATGCTTGCACAGCTTTGTTTCGACCGAAGAGTATAGAGAGCTAATATTATAATTACAGGCTATAAGACATTCCATCGTAGTCTTCGGAGGTGACAACACATCTATAGTTTTCTTCCTTTGAAACTGGTTGCAGATGTCGGTAGGCATGTTTTTATAAAGCAAAGGTGACGAGCGAGCACACCGACCACCTGATGATAAATGGACGCCGTGGCCGATAGACATCTACATCTATCGTTGATTAAGAATCAAAACGCAGATACGTTGTCCTGAGGACTATGATGGAATGCCTCGTCTCTAGTAAAAAAGGGTCTCCGGATCTCTACACTCACCATACGAAACACAGCAACATTGAGGTGCTATTTTACGCTGGTATTCTGTTAGAGCCTGGTCCTGCCGATATCGAGCCACCCCATTCCTGCTACAACTACAATATAGCTACATTACACGACAGCTCTGCCACGAACACTGCAGTAGCCACTTACATGGACTGTGTGCTCGTTTTTCACTTTATTTCTATAAAAGAATAATTGAAAGAAAATATATAATTATAGTTAATTTTTTTAATTACCTAATCAACCGAGTAGTTCCTTTATACTTCGATATACGTAAAATACCTGCTTGCTTATCTGTGGATCTGAGAATCTTGCACCATAACCAAATGGTGTTTTTGGATTGGACCCCTAATTACATCTCGCGACTTTGACAATACTCACCTCCGATCTGTGTAATTTACTTAAGGTATAAACACGATACTTATAACGCCATCTATAAATCTCACGGAACGAGTTAGAATGAGAGATTTATTTTCCTACTCCGCCACCCACGTAAATAAGGAATTTATTTTTGTCAATACTAATAAAGCACAATTTTATAAAAGTTGAAAATTTAATACCCAAAGTGCCATCCATCCTATATTGCATCATTTAAAAGTCCTCTGCTGAAAATAGGTTATCCAATTGGCAGACGATTGGCAGGTGGGTTGACAAATGCTGTTTTGTATTTTTAACCGGATTAAAAAAGAAGGAGGTACTCAATTCGAGTGTATGTTTTTTATGTGTGTTACCTCAAAACTTTTTTCTGAGTGAAGTGATTATGATGATTATTTTTTTATTTGTAATCTGGAGCTTCTTGTGTGATACCATATAGCAGAGAAAGCGCTAGTACCACTCAAGAAGGAAAATTGTGCAATTTTAGAAAAGCTTTGTTACGCTAGTCTCGTATCGCTTTGCTGCTTTCGCTTTTGTATTTTTTTTAATTTTTTTTTTTAATTTAGGGACTTAGGTTATTTTAAACATGTCAGTCCCATTGTAACTAATAACTAAATAACAAATTACATTTTCTTAAATTATTTAAACAAAAAATTAACTAAGTTATATACAATTTGAGCAGCATCAGATAATGGTTCAGACAAAATTCTTTGATATTCCCCTGGGATACAAATTTTAATATCAGTTTTGGCAATTAATAGTTTCCTTTCATGATGATTTTTGGAACATTCCGCGAGCAAGTGTTGTACATCCTCTATTGTTTTGCATGTATCGCAATTTGGAGATTGTTTCATTGTCATCATGAAAGCAAACTTGTTACACGCTTTTGTATTTGCGATAGAATATATTCAATATTTTCCTCACCCTTGTCAAATGAACATCGTAATCTTCAAACACATAGATAGTCACGATTTTGTGTCGACTATAAAATGATCAAATCACAATTACTTAAATCAATATAACTAAGTAATTAGGTTTAAATAATGTAGTAAACGTTTGTTGACGATTTGATTAAGAAATGAATAATGAATATAAACATTATATATACTATAATTAATATAAGGTAATAATTATATTAACTAACAACAGATCGTACAAACATGTCTAGTGTACCTATGTATTATTTATTATTATTTTATTATTGTAAAAAAAACTGTACATAATTACGTACAAAAATTAACTAACTAACTAAACTAAATTAAATAACTACTCAGTACTCACACACATTACACTCATAACACAATTCCTTCGAACAGTCATACATTACACATCTTAAGAGAGAGGAACGACATTAGTACTTAGTATAAATTATTATCTTGTTTGTACCTTGGTATAAACAAGATAATATGTAGTGGCGGTTGAGAATATCCACTACCCCATATCTTCCCGTGGGTGTCGTAAGAGGCGACAGAGGGAGACAGGCAGGAGATGGGCAGCAGCATCTTCCTATTAAAAAAAACTGCGGTTGCCAACCCGCTCGCCAAGCGTGGCAACTATGGCAAATATCCCCCCATGAGCAACGACGCGAACAAACGGCCCCCAGTCCCCGGCGGCCCCGCTATTCCTGGCTACGGTGGCGACCATGGTAACGGCGGGGCAGGGGGTGCTAAGAATCTCCGGTGGGGGTTCGGTTGCCACCTACGACGACTCAACCTGGCAACGTATAACGCACGCACCCTGAGGACTGACGAGAAGATACTGGAGCTGGAAGAAGAGGTAGACAAGTTCCGCTGGCATATTATTGGATTATCTGAGGTCCGAAGAGAGGGGGAGGACACGGTAATCCTCCAGTCCGGCAACTTGTTCTATCACCGGGAGGGCGACCATCTGTCCCAAGGAGGTGTCGGATTTATCGTCCACAAGTCTCTCGTCAACAACGTTGTAAAGATTGGGAGTGTGTCGACGAAGGTCGCGTACCTGATACTCAGAATCACAAACGGTATTTGCTGAAGGTCATACAGGTCTACGCACCAACCTCGGCACATCCCAATGAGGAGGTGGAGGAAATGTATGAGGATATTTCTAGAGCTATGCATTCCTTCAAAATCCCACTACACGGTGTTGATGGGAGACTTCAACGCAAAACTAGACGCAAGAGAAGACGGTGAGCTGAAGTTAGGGAAATTTGGAGTAGGGCAACGGAACCGTAGGGGCCAGCAGCTGGCTGACTTTATGGAGAAAGAGGGACTCTTTATGATGAACTCTTTCTTCCAGAAGCGGCCCCACAGGAAGTGGACCTGGTTGAGCCCCGACGGTTCGACAAAAAATGAGATTGACTTCATTATGACGACCAGACGCCAACTGTTCAGTGATATCTCAGTGATCGCAAGGGTGAAATCCGGCAGCGATCACTGAATGGTTAGAGGCTCACTGAGCCTAAACGTTAAGTTGGAGAGGTCTCCTCTAATGAAGTCAACGCTCCGTCCCCCCTCGTGCTCTAATCCAGAATCCTGAAACCTTTCAGCTCGAGTTACGTAAAACCGCTTTCAGTGCCTGGAAGATTGCAATGCAGTGGACGATATGAATGTCAAGCTCGTGGAAACTGTCCAAGCGGTCGGAGCTAAGTTCTGCAAGACGCGCCGCAGCAGAACACAAAAACTCTCCGATCACACTCTTAATCTCATGGCTGTTAGACGGGAGATGAGGCTGCAATCGTCAACAGATTTGACAGAATACAGGCAACTGAACAGACAGATCTCCAAATGCATGCGGCGAGACTTACGCAACTTTAATACTGCTCGTATTAAAGAAGCGATCGAGCGGAACCAGGGCTCCAAAGTCTTTGCCAGAGATCTGTCTGACAGAAAGAGCCAACTGTCAAAGCTGAAGACTGAATGTCGCAGCATCGTTTCCAGACACCTGAGATTTTGAGTGAGATTGAGAGGTTCTATGGGCAGCTGTACACATCATCGTTGGAGCCACTTCTGAGCCGCGTCTACGTGCTGTATTCGAGAGTCATTACAAATCGTCTCGCACGCAGACTCGACGACTTCCAGCCTCCCGAACAAGCCGGTTTCCGAAAAGGCTTTAGTACCATAGACCACATACATACCCTGCGGCAGATTGTACAGAAGACCGAAGAGTACAATCTGCCACTTTGCCTGGCGTATGTGGACTATGAGAAAGCCTTTGATTCCGTCGAAATTCGGGCGGTGCTACAGTCTCTTCAGCGGTGCCAAGTTGACTGTCGGTATATCGAATTGCTGAAGTGTTTGTACAGTAGGGCTACGATGGCTACCCGAGTACAGAACCAGAGTTCGAAACCTATCCAACTGCAGAGAGGTGTAAGACAGGGTGACGTTATATCCCCGAAACTCTTCACTGCTGCTTTGGAAGACGTTTTCAAGCTACTGGACTGGAAAGGATACGGTATTAACATCAATGGCGAGTACATCACTCACCTTCGATTTGCCGACGATGTAGTCCTTATGGCAGAATCGCTGGAGGACCTTAGCACTATGCTCAATGACCTCAATGGTGTCTCCCAACGGATAGATCTTAAGATGAACATGGACAAAACAAAGATCATGTTTAATGTCCATGTCACACCTATGCCGGTAGTTGTTGGGAGCACTATGCTCGAAGTTCTTGGCGAGTACGTTTACCTGGGACAAATAGTCCGACTAGGTAGGTCCAACTTCGACCGAGAGGTCAATTGACGGATTCAACTCGGCTGGGCAGCGTTCGGGAAATTACGACACATCTTCTCGTCAGGTATACCTCAATCTCTGAAAACTAAAGTGTACAACCAGTGCGTGTTGCCAGTGATGGCTTACGGATCTGAGACGTGGTCCTTCACTGCTGGCCGTATGAGGACGCTCAAGGTCGCTCAGCGAGCTATGGAGAGGGCTATGCTCGGAGTTTCTCTGCGTGATAGACTCAGAAATGAGGATATCCGCAGTAAAACCAGAGTGACCGATATAGCCCAACGGATTAGTAAGCTGAAGTGGCAAAGTGGAAAGTGTGCCGGTCATATAGCTCGAAGAACCGATAACCGTTGGGGAAGAAAGGATCTCGAGTGGCAGCCTCGTACCGGTAGGCGTAGTGTAAGGCGACCCCCCACTAGATGGAGTGACGACCTGGTAAGACATGCAGGAAGTCGATGGATGCAGGTGGCTCAGGACCGTGCTTTGTGGCGTTGCTTGGGGGAAGCCTACGTTCAGCAGTAGACTTGTGAAGGGTTGTAATGATGATGATGATGACCTTGGTATAAGTAATAACTTAGTATATAAAACATAATATGTGATCCAATAACTTTCATTGTACCTCGGTTATGTAATTATGTGGTA
Source organism: Parnassius apollo (assembly GCA_907164705.1). Taxonomy (NCBI): domain Eukaryota; kingdom Metazoa; phylum Arthropoda; class Insecta; order Lepidoptera; family Papilionidae; genus Parnassius; species Parnassius apollo. The sequence continues at coordinate 1,810,561 of CAJQZP010001163.1, read as the reverse complement.
ACTTTTGCTTGCATGACACACACTGACAGCAGATGCTCAGGTCTCCTAGTTCGGCTGCAGATGCTATATTTCAAGTATATGTACCAATGTAGCTTTACGTGAGGGCACGGCAGTGCCGCCGCCAAGTCGAGCAAAAAAGCCACCATCCATACCATCCTTTTCTCGAAGCAGTTCAGGCCATTTTCGACCCCCCCCCCCCCCTATAACTTCGTTGTAGATAAAACTGGAAGCATGAATTTTCAATAACCGAGCAGGCGTTGTATAAACACGGTATATTTCAAATTTCATTAAATTTGAACCAGTAGTTAGCTCGCGAGGTCACGCGTAATATGACACTCCCGTTCGCTCGCGACCTTTTTGGCGGGAAAATTTGCAAATTAGCAAATTTTTTGCTATATTGCAAATTTTGCTATATTTTCACTTTGAGACAATATTTATGGATAAAACTTACAGGAATTCTTGTTGAATGTATAAACTATTGAATAAAATTATTTTGGTTGTTAGAAATTATAATAAAATTCATAAATTACCCTTTATAGCATAAGTAGTAGTATATACTTCACTTTTAGTGCCAAAATTACTACTAATTTGAATTCTACACTTTTGTTTTTGGAGAAATTTATATGAAAATGTTTGGAAACATGTATATTTTTATGTTTTATGTGTTTCCATTCGTTACTCATACCAAAATATTAAAATATTATAAAAATTAAAAAAAAAAAAAATATTTTATCTGTATGACATTTCGAACAATATTTCTAAAATATGTTTGTGTGAATTTGAAATAAATACAACGTCATGTTATTTGAAATATATACGAAAACTATTTTTACTTACATTTTACACTAAAAATAAATGAGAATTTGAAAAATAACACATTTATAACTCACCTGCCAAAACGGGCTTTCCGGAATTTGAAGTACTTTTGGCAATTTACTTTTCACTTTTTATACCACAAATTACATATCTACGTGTTTACTATATTACAAGGAATATAAAAAAGTATAATACTTTCGTTTTTAGTCCAGACACAAATATAAAATTCTATAAAAAAAGATGGAGCCCCTTCAACAATGTGACACGTGGAACGCCGGAAGTTCAGAGTGATTTCTTTTTTTTTTTTTCTAAGAAACATTGCCAGGTTATGGTTTAAAATAAAAGAGCATATCTTTGTCTTTGATACTATTATCTATTGCATAGTGTCTTTGGTTTTGTTTTAATTAAAAAAAAATATTTTTCAAAGGGTAGTACTTGTGGTACACATGTGTATCTTGATCGAGCGAGCGTACGATGTTTATGTTTGGTACACATGTGTATGCTAATCGAGTCTACGGGTTAAGAATTGTAACTAGTCAAAGTTTCTTAATTTTGTCACTCACTGATTGACCGATCATCAAAACTCTAAGGCACTTCTAGCAGACATAGAAACTTCAAATTTAGAATACAATTAGTGTTTAGTGTATAAATCAATTAAAAACTAAAATATTTTGCAATTTCTTGTTTTCAACTGCATAAATAACTTTGTAATCCTATATAAATATATTACAAAGTTACATTTGCATTAAATGAATCAGTGTACCTGTATATGTAAGTAGAAGGTACCGGAAAGGAAAAAGTAGGACTATCTACAAAAAGAAATTAAATGCCATCAAAAATATAGCTTGTAAAAAAACAAGTCTCGCAACGTTCTTCTACCATATAAAGTTGTGAGATTCATGTTACGTAATTAGCTAACCTAAAAACATCTTATTGTGACCATATCAAAATTAAAAATCTTTTACGTTTTGAATAAATAGATTGACTATTCTAATATAGCTGTAGCATGGCTCTACCACGTTAAATATTGTGATTTAAAAAAAATTAATTACTAGCTCTTTTAAAGGTAAAAATATCAATTACGATGTGATCAATTTTAAATTTTAAATGTTGACCCTTTTCTACCACGTTTCTAGATCTCGAGAAGTTAGAAAGTTAGTTTGAAATCGATTACAAAATTTGTACCGAACAAACAAGAAAGCGAGTTAATAAAAATGTGTTTTGTACATGGTGAAAATCAAATAATTACATACAAACAAACGTTTCAACGTAAGTATCCTCCGCATTTACGAGAATGACGCTGCAAATAAAAAAAATGCTAAAAGTACAAGCAGCAACGCATAAACGCCTTTGATCATAGCTCGGTGTCAAGATTGCAAGCATAGCTCATTAACAATCCGATAGACACACGTCACGAGGTAAAACGTTTAGAACAACAGAAACCACATTCGCGATTCGAATTGTTCTTGTATTCCTTCGACGAAGCATCTTTTTCAGCTAAAATAGCCCACTACTAGACAAGGCCTCTCTCATTACAGGGAGCATATTTACAATAGATAGGTAGGTGAATAGTCGATCTCTATATCTGTCTCGCTTATCGTATATCGTATTCACTTATAACCAGGGGCTTGCCTGGCTGAAAAGTTACGGGCTATAATTATAACTTATAACGGTGAATAGCATGACGTCATATCTTTTGGTTGCGATATCTTAAAATAACGATACACAAGTTTTTCGGTAGGTACCGGAAAAATAAAAGTAGCGTCATTTTTTCGCTACCTTATTGTCGACATAAAGGTTTTCGTTTTCTTGCGCTTACAAAATTACCTTAGTTTCCTATTAGATTCTTAGAATTTCATGTTATTGTCCGCCGAGAGGTTTGCACATTTACTGACCCGGTTTTGTAAGATTTTTTTTTCTAAAAAGAATATTAAAAATGCTGTAAACATTACTAATATTCCCCTTAACTACTCGTGGTAAGCTTAAATTGATTGAAAAGATATAACGATAGTCCTAAATATAGTGCTACCGTTATATTTTATCGGCGGGGTATAGGTGAATTTTAACCGCTTTTGGTCTACAACTAAAAAATGCGACATCAGTATTTCATATCGGTAGCGTAACCTTCATATCCCTCTATATGACACTACTGCCGTCGTCCGAGATGAGTATTTTACGTGACTGGCTAAAATGTGCCTCTGCCACTATGCGTGGTAATAAGTACTACGCTACAGAATTGTATTGTGTCTACAGTACGAATGGCTCGCCTCGATCGAGGAAGAATCGCGCACTCACAAAACACCATCGTAAAATAGCAGCATAATATCAGAAATATTATGCTGCTATTTTACGATGGTGTATTTTGTGTAGTGAGTGTGGAGACCCGGAGACCGTTTTACTGGTAACGAGGCAATACATCTTAGTCCTCAGATTATTAATCGACAAAGATTTAGGTGTACCATGTAATATCCAGCGCCCCATATAATCCCGCGGGTGTCGTAAGAGGCGACAGAGCAAACAAATCAAGAGATGGACCGCAGCGGCTTCCTAATAGCGATCAAAACCCGCTTGCCAAGCGTGGTAATTATGGCAAATATCCCTCTGTGAGGCGATCTATGGGGAGGCCTGTGTTCTGCAGTAGACTTTAATAGGCTGTTCCGGCAACGGTAAAGATCTAGGTGTTTATGGACCACACAATTTACTTAATAACTTAATATCAGGTGGAGGTTTGTTTTATGAACGTATGACTCCATTTCTAAACGGATGAGTTTTGGAATGCCTGCGAACTTTTTTATATAGGAAAGGGGAAATATGAGCATACGGCTCACCTGATGGTAAGTGATTTTATATTATATTATCAATTTCTTTTGGATTCATTGAAATCAAAAGTAGCAATAAATTAATTTAAAATTTAAAAATAGACCCCAAGACCGCGAGAACACATCGACATTTCTGAAAAGTCTTATTCAGTTCGTAAAACGGTGAGGAAAAACAAATCCGCACTCGCGATCCAATATTTAACACAATAAATTGACTGCCGACATATTTGATATTATTTATTGTAGTCTATTGTAGTTTCCTGCGCCGCGATCGATTTATAATTTTCAGAAGTCATTGTTTTAGATTCGGATGCGTTCTAGGAACGCCGTGTTTGGACGCTAGATGGCGCGCTGTTTGTCGCTGTCGCTCGACCGCGTTGTTTTGACTGTTGATTGACTGATGCTGCCAGCTAACAGCTATTCTCGGAGCTGTATGTGTGCTGTCGAAGCGGCGTGTCCAACAATGAATTGCGAAGAATCAAAGTTTGCCAAACATTTGTACAAAAGATTTCTCTACCATGTGCTTAACCAAATTTTAGATGATCTTATCCCCCTATAAAATCATTGATATTTGTATTTTATTTTCTTTCTACTATTAGAGATTGTTATGGTCAGAAACAAAAGATCTCAAATATATGCTGTCACACAGCCTATCAATATCCTCTGCTATTTAATGCCCATTTACTGATACTTGAAGGGGATATTTGCCATATATACCATGCTTGGCGAGACGATTGGGAACCGCAGTTTTTTATTTTCTAATTGTTATTAGAAAGAACCTTTTTTTATCCGTAAGGACTAAGATGGAGTACCTCGTTTTCAGTAAAAATTGTCTCCGGATCTCTACAGTCATCATACGAAACACAGCAGTATTAAGCTGCTATTTTACGTTGGTATTCTATTCTGTGAGAGCGTGATCCTTCCCCGGTCGAGCCAACCCATTCGTGCAACAACTGTACTACCAGTATAACAGCAACCACCACTTGTAAACACCTATAGGTTATATGGCAGCCCGACTGAGTGGAATCGAATGGGGGAATCTCGTAAAGTGAGTAACAGGAACTGGAAATTATGTTTGCTGGTAACAGAGCATGCCGTCTTAGTCCGGGGTGAAAACGGATTTTTATATTTTTATTCTTAGCAAAGATAGATGTAAATGCCAATCAGTCGCTGCATCCACTGACCACAAGGGCACTGTGTGCTCATATGTCGCCATAATCTTATTAGAAAACTGAAACAATACGCATTATAGTGAAATTAATTTATTTTTGTATACGAAGACATGTATATGGAGTTATACTCCTTATTTTATTTTGATCAGAATTTGTAAAGCCTGTCCTCTACACATAGCTTCTATGATTTTTGTGCTAACAAAACACGTGTCGTATTATCGTCGATGGTGTGTCTTTCCCAGAATAGTGGTGTTAGGAGTAGTGGTGTTGGGAGTAGTGGTGCTGGGATTAGGGGTGACGGAATTAGTGCACGCAATTGAGGGAGATCGGAAGGTGCTCTTCAACCTAGATAAGACACATCATTGTATTTAATTAAGCGGATGGTTGCAAAGTAACTATTATCTTTATTAAAATACCTTTTGCGAGATATTAATTATAAATTTTAGTTCTTATTTATAGAAAAAAAACCTTGAGAAAACCTTTTTGTCTAAAAAATAACATACCATTTGGTTATGAAATCCGTCACAAGCTAGCAGAACCAAATATAGTGCCTCCCGCTCCCGTGTATGAAGTAACATTTAAATAAATGCGTTGCGAAAGGTGGTAGGTCGGTATACAGTGACACAACACGGGGGCAATTACAAGAAACTCACACTCATCACTCATCGTCACTACAGAGTATCACAAGTCCACTGCTGAATCCAGACCCACGTATGTTCCCAATTACACCTGCATCCATTGAGTTCCCGCATTCATCACTTCATTTAGTGAAGACTTCCCTATACACAGCTTACCGGTACGAGCTGTCACTCGAGAACCTTTCTTCCCCAACGGTAGGCGTTTCCTCAAGCTACTTCAGTTCAGGCTATCCAGACTGGAGTTCTGGATGTGTTTTATATACCAATGATGTTTTACTTAATGTATAGTAGTGAAAGTTGGGTATGGCAGAAGAAGCACGAAAGTGTGGCCGTGGAAGGAAAAGGGCGATCTCCCGCCGGGCAAGGTGTTTTGCCCGGGGAGCGGCCAACGCTCAGTGTGATAGTTCAAAGCTATTCTTTAAATACTGTTTTTAATTAGGAACTTTGGTAGCACGATTTAGGCTTCGATGTGTTTCTCACTGGTGGCGTCACGACAGCCCCGCCACAAGGGTAAATTTAATTAGAAATATCGTCTTTAAGGAGTATGTAAGGGGTGACTTATGTGCGGTGGGTTGGAAAGATATGTGATAAGAAAATGTGTGGTTGGCCAGATGTTGTGACTAGGATTGAGAAATAAATGGTTCAGTGGCTTGGACACGTGGAAATAATGAAAGAGGGAGGAGTTACGCTGTTACGGAATTGTGCTGCAGGAGAGAGTGATAGAGATGGCAAGGGATACCCTAGACCCCTAGAGCCTTAGACCGAAGTTTAACGACTAAATTCTGAATTTTATATGGCAAATGGGGCAAATTAGGAATTATCTTAACCGACGAATATGTAGGTACGCACAGATATACGAATGAAAGAAACGAGAGAGGTGTAATAAAAAATATTAATTATTTTGCAACTTTCCGCTTACTAAATACAATGATGTGTCTTACCTGGATTGAAGAGCACCTCCCGACCTCCCTCAATTGCGTGCACTAACTCCGTCACCACAAGTCCCAGCACCACTACTCCCAACACCACTACTCCCGGCACCACTACTTCCAACACCAATATTCCAGGTAAGACACACCATCGACGATAATAAATAGTACTATCGTCGATGGCATAATGGATTTCCGCAAAGTAACGCCCGATTCTATCAGTTATCGAGAGAGGTGTGTCAGGTTTGCCCCAAATGGAAGTCCGGATAGTCTCTAACTCCCCCTTTGAGTTACAATCGTGAGAATTAAATCGTACGTATGTTGTGATTTAAAAGCAGATCTACGACTTGATGCGACAAACTCAAATACGGCGCCAAACGTCTACCACGTAACAGCTGTTTAAATATAGATAACTTCACAATTTACACGCTCAGTATATAACTACACGCTCTTTGGCCACACTAATGGTGATTTGTGTCGCAGGCCTCGTTAGCAGCCAACCGACCCTGTCTGCCCAGACGTTGTTAGATGAAATTTTATTGTTAGGTTATTCCTACATAAATCAGATATATATATATATATATATATATATATATATATATATATATATATATATATATATATATATATATATATATATATTGTTCAATGTAAATTATTATTTATTATATGATTATAAGTGACTATTGGAGTCAAAGAACACCTAATACTTTAAACAAGAAAGGAAATGAAGAAAGAAATACGTTGTCATCTCTGAGGACTGAGATGAAATACCTCACAACCTCTAATTATACAGGCTTTATTTACCTGTCAGGCAGAAACACACAGTTTGGTATTTACTATTTAGCGGTTGAAATAGACGGAATCCTAAGCAAAAATGTCCTACTGGTTAGTAGCTAGGAATAAAAGTTAAAAAATGTTAAACTTACAGCCTATAGTATACGTCCCACTCCTCTCATTTTGAGAGAGTTTTAGGGCATGGAAACCGCCGCGCTGCCCCAATGCGTGTTGGCGAACTTCACATGTCTTCGAAATAGTTTTTATCTTGTTTCTCAGACATGCAGGTTTCCTCACGATGTTTTCCTTCAGCGTCGAGCACGTGGTAAATCAGCACTTAAAATTGCAATTGACAATTTCGTTGGTGCCGGTGGGGATCGAACCCGGTTTGCTCGAGTATTGTGATATTTACAGCGAGCGCAAACCATCTGAGCTACCACGGCTCTTGAGCTATCACGGCTCCAACGATACGGCAACTACCAATATCAACTAGTAATTACCACTACTGTTTAGAAGTAGGAAGTGATTCTTAACTCTTCCTACTAAGGTGATTATCACTCAGACGGAGCTCTAGGTATCACTTAGGTATCTAATGTATCCGCAAAATTTTTACTTCTTAACCCTAATAGGAAACAGACAATTGAATCCCGTTCCATCTTATTGTATCCTTCGTAATTAGGCGAGTCTTCCAGAAGGTACAATTTTTACTTTGCAGGATTTATGTGTATGACATTTAGACTCTCTAATAAATAAGACGAAAATAATGAACCCTACGTAGACATTATTAATTAAATCATTTCATTACTTCTCCTTCAAACAAAACTATACAATAAGGCGCGGCGGTGACGCGGTAACGTGATTTTACTATATTGGGTACTCAGGTTTATTATCAGTGTTTCGTTAATCGTTGCAACGCAACGCGACTTTACGGCATTAGATTTTTAATGTTCTCTAGACCGAATTCCAGTAATGGCAGTCAGTCTCGGAGACTAGCCATCTATGCAGGACAGGTGCAAGAAGAGATGCACTCTTTGTTACCTCATCCTCATAGCTTGGTGTGACGGTAACAGGAGAGATCACAGGACCGAGAAGTTCATAACAGAAAAACCTAGTAATTGATTGTATTTCCCCGAAAAAAAAGTTGTAGCACGAATGGGTTGGCTCGACCGGGGAAGAATAACACTCTCACAGAATAACAGCGTAACATAGCAGCGTAATGCTGCTGTGTTTCGTATGGTGAGTGCAGAGAACCGGAGACCCTTTTTACTGAAATCTATGCATTCCATCTTAGTTCTCACGGATGATAACGCATCTGCATTTTGATTCGTAATCGAGGATATATATAGATGTCTATGGGCCACAGCAACCATTCACCATCAGATGGACTGTGTGCTCGTTAGTCACACTGTCCTATTAAAAAATCTAAGAATGGTAAAATAAACACAGATTAGTAAGTCACACGCAGGCGATGCCAGGGCAGGTGCTAGATGATAATAACCTAATAATAATAATAAATAACGTTTATTAGCAACCAAATATGTCTAAATACAAAGCAGCTCTGTCTCCTAAACTTGGTTATCACCTGTATCTCAGGAAACAGTGCCTTCCCTAACTCTTATTTCTAGGTCTATATTCGGCAAGTACATAAGACGATTCATTATTTTTTAATTAATATTAGTTTATAGCGGTTACTATTACGTACTGTTTAATGTGTTATTTATTGTTAATGTGTGTATGTGCGGATGTGTGTGTGTGTGAATATAATAATATAGCTTTATAAGTAATATAAATGATCACTATAGAGCTGTTTCGTTATTTTAACAGATATATTTTTGAACCAGTGCAGTGGTCAATTCAAACAATTGACTATCAATAAATAATAATTTACATTGAATATATATATATATATATATATATATATATATATATATATATATATATATATATATATTATCATCTCCTAAACTAATAATTTACATTGAATATAGGGGAGCGGGGGGCACGTTGTTATAGGGGTAAGAAGTTACACGCGTTTTTTACCGTACTTCTAAACTCTTTGATAGATATAATTGGACTCATTTGTTTTCTTATAACGTCGTGCATTAGATAAAAACAATCAGTGATCCGCCAAGCGCTGAGCTTCTGTGTTGTGTGCGTGTGTCACAAATTCAACCAAGTAAGTAAAAAAATCCTTTACGAAATTTTTGATTCCTGATGACTATATTTTTTATTTTGTCAAAATTTTTAATCTTGAACGTTCATAATATATCTACCTTTAATTTACAATATTGTTTTATTCTACTATCGATATCCATTAATAATGACTTCAATTTATATTAAAAAACAATTGTTGTTGCAAAACAATTACAATTGTTTGGGGTAAGCCAAAAAATATTACCATATCTGGTATTGTACCGTTCGTTTTCTTATTTTAAAAATTGTACATATTCTTTGTTTTTTTCCAGAATGAGAAACTATAAAAGAAAAACAGAAAGAGGTACAACTAGTAAAGAACTTTATGAATCTGCTGCAGCAGAAGTACTGCAGAATAAAACGAGCATTCGTAAAGCAAGCGAGATGTTTAAAATAATATGGCTGGGCCGGACTGGTTTAAAAGGTTTATGGATAGAAATCCTCAACTATCTCTATGAACACCAGAAGCTACATCTTTGAGTAGAGCAACATCGTTCAACAAAACCAACGTTAAAGATTTTTTTGACAAACTGCAAGGCTTGTTCCAAAAATATGAATTCACTGCTTCAAGAATATGGAACGTTGACGAAACAGGTGTAACGACGGTACAGAAGCCTAAAAAAAATAGTTGCTGCCCGGGGTCAAAAACAGGTCGGTGCGATCACATCTGCCGAAAGAGGGACACTTATTACTCTTGCATGTGCCATAAATGCTGCTGGGAATGCAGTTCCGTCGGTGTTCGTGTTTCCCAGAATGAGATACACGGATCTTTTTCTTCGTACTGGACCAGTAGATGCGATTGGAGCGGGCAATTCTTCGGGATGGATGACAGAAGTAGAATTTTTAAAATTTATGGATCATTTCATTCAACATGTCAAGCCTTCTGATGAACAGCCCGTTCTGCTCTTTTTGGATAACCACAGCTCGCATGTAAATTTTCATGTCGTTGAGAAAGCCAAAATAAACAACATAATCATGCTGTCATTTCCACCGTACTGCTCTCACAATTTACAACCATTAGATGTAGGAGTTTATGGTCCTTTTGAAAACCAACTTAATCGAACACAGACTGCCTGTATGTATAATCATACAGGAAAAACCATGACGATTCATGATCTTCCTGCCGTGGTGAAAGATTCACTGCCTTTGGCCCTAAATCCTGCAAATATCATGAGTGGATTCAGAAGAGTTTATTAAAATAACTAATTAAGAAGTAAAAGTGAATAATTTAATTACTACAAGTTGTTATTTGCAGACTAAGTCTGTGTTTTTATATAAGATTTAAAAATGTTCCTGCCAAAGTGATTTTCTACAAAAAATTTTTTTAAATAATTACCATAATAGATATTATAATTACTCATAAATGTTAGAAGACTGTATAAAGTTTTGAAATACTAATAAAAATATGTATTACTGATGATTTTGTTTATTTATCTACCGTAACATCATGCCCCGATGATGTAACAACTAGCCCCAATTCCGGGGTAAGATGTTACAATCTACTTGTTTAGTTAAATTCTCCATTGTGAAAAAATTACACAAATTTTAATAATTTTTCAGTCATATTTTAATAGATAAATAGACATACTAACATTACAAGTAATCAAATGTATAATTTATTTGATAGCTTTTGTCATATTAACAACTATCTAAAAATTATAACAACGTGCCCCCCGCTCCCCTATATATATATATATATATATAAGGTATATTATTGAGGATCTTCAAAATAAACCACAAATTGTTTCTCTGAAAATACAAAGCTTTGTTTTATTTAACACGTCTTTCCAATATTACAACAATTATCAAGTTATGACAATTACACTTCTATCTCAACTGAAAATACAAAGAAACGACATTTAAAGTTTACTAATATTGCTTCCTCAATCGTATCCTTCGGTTTATCTCTCTACAAGTTTTTATAACAATAAAATGCACAAAATAATCTAAACGTCATCCGCCATTGAATCATAGTTTACACATCACTTCGATGCGCCCTCTACCATCTTCCACAGACAACATAGATACGCGAAGCGCAGCAAATTCAAATTAATGAAATATCATTCATTTCATTACATCTCCCCCCCTAAGAGCAAAAATTCTAAGCAATATATCTATACAATGTACCTATAAGTTATCTTCATATTCGTTTTCTTCTCCTTCATCTTCTTCTGTTACGACAGGTTGTAATTTTGTTATGTGAAATAATGTTGATTCTGCTTTTCTGTTGCCTGTATCAAGCCTATAAATTGAATTCGATATTTTCTCTATTATCTTGAAAGGACCTATTTTTAATTCGTCTAATTTCTTTCTATTCAGTCTATTTCCATTTTCTAAATATACACTGTCTCCTACATTAAACTCTTGCATTTTTCTATTTCTATCAAATATTTTCTTGTTGTACTCATGGGATTTTATTGTATTCTCTAATGCCAATCTTCTATCAGCCATCCACTTGTCTTCCTTTTCTATTGTTTTAAATTCATTTGGTAGAATACTGACATTTGTACCATCCAGTAAATATTTTGGTGCAAAACCTGTAACGGAGTGTTCTGTTTCATTATATTTCTGTATACATTCTCTTGCTAGTGTTGTCCACGTTCTCTTATTATTTTTCTCATTCATTTTACACCTTATTTTATTTACTATTGTTTGATTTAATCTTTCATTCAAGCCGTTCGAGAATGGTGTATTCACAGCTGTAAAAATTAGTTTAATATTATTCTCCTGCAAATATTGCTTAAATTCTCTTGAATTGATGCCCGGATATTGATCTGTCAGGATAATTCCAATCTCATCTGTCTCTAGTACTTTCTTTGTTAGATTTATAAAGTCACTTGCATTCTGAGTTTTTGAAGTCGCAATAAATGCACATCTTGTGTAGTGGTCTACTAAAAGATGTAGGTATTTCTTTGTAGACCTAGATCCTCCAAAGCCACCAATAGTATCCATTGACATTATCTCAAATGGTTTTGTAGCTGGTCCCAGTTGTGACATTAATCCAATTTTTTTTTGACATCTTGATTTATTTTTTATGCATATTTCACATGTTTTACAAATATTTATAATATTTTTTGTTAGGTTTATAGCTGTATATATAGGACTTATTTTCTTCTGCAATTGTCTGATCCCAATATGGCATAAATTTTCAAGTTTTTTACTAAATTCTTCTGAGAGGATAATCTTTTCCTGTTTCTTTATTTTTTTATAATAGATTTTATTTTTGTGTATTAAATTTTGTTTCTTTTCTTTTATTGTTTCATTTTTCTCTTGGTCTTCAACTATATCTTTTATTTGTATTAAATTAACTATTCTCAATAGTTCCTCACTGTTATCTTCTGATTCTAATACCGGATTTCGGCTCAAACAGTCTGCTTCTACATTTTCTTTACCAGGTATATATTTTACTGTAAAGTCATACTGAGATAGGTAATATGTTAGATCACCTAATTCTTCATCTGTCCTGCATTTAATGTTCATGTTCTCTAGAGGTTTGTGGTCTGAGTAAATAGTGAATTGTTTTCCAATGAGCCAGTGCTGCCAATATTTAACGGCTTCTTTCATAGCAAGACATTCTAAATATATAGCCTTTTTCCGTTTTTGATGTTCGTTCAGTTTTTTTGAGAAATATGCCACCGGTTTGTCTTTACCATCTAGTTGTGTCTGTTTTAATATTGCTCCAATGCCCTCCAAAGATGCATCGGTAAAGATTTTGATTGGTAAGTCTTTGTCGAATATTTCCAAGACCGGTTGAGAACATAAATATCTTTTTATCTGATTAAATGATTCTTCACACTTCTCTGACCATACAAACTTCTCGTTTTTTCTTAATAAATTATGTAATGGATCTAGGATAATTGCACTTCTTGGTATGTATTCATGGTAGAAGTTTATTTTTCCCAAAAATTGTCTGATGTTTTTTTGCGTCTTAGGAGTTGGAAAATTCTTTATTGAAATCAAATTGTCTTTTAATGGTCTTACTGAGTTGTTCTGAATTATATGGCCGAGGTATTTTACCGAGTCTGAAGCAAAGGTACACTTCTTAAACTTCAATCTAAAGCCTTCTTTAATTATTGCCTCTAATACATTTCTTATGTGCTTTATATGTTCTTCAAAGGTAGACGAGTATATCAAAATATCGTCAATATAGTTTACAGAGTATCCTGTGAGATTGTGTTTTCTTAAAATATTGCTTAAAATTCTCTGGAAAATTGCTGGTGATGTTTTCAAGCCATAAGGGAGGCAGGTCCACTGGAAGTGGCCATCTTGTGTGACAAATCCTGTTTTACTTCTGTCTTCCACCCGTAAAGGTATTGCCCAAAATGCTGAGTTTATATCCAGTGTAGTAAAATACTTGCAATTTCTTGTTTTAATAATTAGATCATCTATCAAAGGAAAAGGTTGAGCTTGTGGTACAACAATTTTGTTCAATTCTCTGAAATCTACACATAAACGGGATTTTCTATTTTCACCTTTTTTAAAAGCCAATGTCACTGGAGCAGCAAAAGGACTGTAAGATTCTTCTATTAAATTATTCTTTAGTAACATGGATATTTGCTCTTCAATTTCTAATTTATCTTCTATTGTACATCTGTATGGTCTTTTACTACAATATTTATTTACTATTAAATCTATGTGAGCTTCATAATCTCTAACTGATCCTATATCATACTTGTTCTTAGCAAAAATTGTTGTATATTCCTTTATAATTTTCTCTATCTCAATTTTCTTTTTATTATCTAAATGATCTGTCATACTTATAAATTCCTTTGTTTCTATGTGTTCATTGAAATTTACTGTATATGTTTCTATATTCTTATCTTCATTTCTGTTATCTTTAGACATTCGTCTATTTTATTTGTTATTTTCTTTTGTTCTATCTGCAAGTTCTCATTTTGGGTTAATCTGAATTTCTTTATCATATCCAATCCGATTATGAAATCTTCAAAATCTTCATTTTCTACTATGTATACATCCACCTCTTCTTCCAAATCAAATATTTTTATTTTTATTGTTATCAAGCCATCCATCTTCTTCACACCATTAACCGTTTTCATGTATGCTATATTCACATCATCTTTTTTTTCTTTTACTTTTATCAATCTTGAATTTATTAAAGAGATCTGTGAGCCTGAATCATAAATGCCGCTCACTTCTAGTTTATTTTCTAATAATAGCTTGATTTTGATTAATGGTGTACTTACTAGTTTTTTTTTACAAGCATTTATGTCTACTTCAATGATGGAGTTATTATTTACATTTTTAGTTTTAAGAACCTTTTCAGGTTCATTTTTATTTTTCTTGAACCAACATGACTCCTCCGGATGATATCTAATTCCTTTGTCCAAAGATTCACAAGTCTTACATGGCTTCTTCTCATTAGTTTTATTTTTATTATAAAATATACCACTCTTTATGTTAGTTGAGTTTTTCTTGTACACCATACCTTCATATTTTCTTATCTCGTTGTACAAATCAGTAGTGTTGTTGAGTTCGTCCCTGTTTAACTTATTTAAGATAAATCCAGGTAAACCAGTTGCAATAAGATCTATCATTGTTTTGGAATCTATAGATTTGTTTATATTTAATATAAGCCATTCTTTTTTTATGGCATAATCAATTAACAGTCCTTCTTTATACCTAAATGCGAGAGCATATGTGACTATGTCCCATCCTCGGTTTTTAAAAGTTTCTAAAAATTTGTCTTTCCATTCACTCCATTCAGAATTTACTGTTAGTTTTATGATCATCGAGCTATACCAATCCAAACAAGGTTTATCTAAAAATAACCTCAATATATCAATTTTTGTTTCATCTTTTGTTATATTGAAGCGCGCACACTCTTTTTCAAAAATCTCTATCCATTGCATCGCATTAGGATTCTTGCTTGTAAATTTTTCAATAATAAATTTTTCTGAAATATGTTTTAAGTTATGTTGACTTTCTTTCTTAGTTGTAGTTTCTATTAATTGTTCCAAGATATGTTGCAAACTGTCATCTTTGTCTCTTGTTTGTTTTGTGCTCATTTTTTCTAAATATTGATCTAAAAATTGCATATTACCTTCCTCATCTACATATGTCTTCTTTAGATTTTCATCCAATTTTATCCATACTTTTCTACTTTGGTGTCTTTTCTTTATGCTATTTTTTACTTTTGTGAAAGTGTTCATTTTAACAATATATGAATGATGACTCACCGGCTTCAGCTCCTCGGGTAAAACATAACATTTTCCTTCTTCTGTAGATATTGAGGTTATGGCTAGTACATTAGATTTGCCATCATTTGAGGCTATCATCGTAAACTCGAATTGCAGCCGGTCCATCTTCTCTTAGTTAACAAAAATGTCGTTTTATAAGGTATATTATTGAGGATCTTCAAAATAAACCACAAATTGTTTCTCTGAAAATACAAAGCTTTGTTTTATTTAACACGTCTTTCCAATATTACAACAATTATCAAGTTATGACAATTACACTTCTATCTCACCTGAAAATACAAAGAAACGACATTTAAAGTTTACTAATATTGCTTCCTCAATCGTATCCTTCGGTTTATCTCTCTACAAGTTTTTATAACAATAAAATGCACAAAATAATCTAAACGTCATCCGCCATTGAATCATAGTTTACACATCACTTCGATGCGCCCTCTACCATCTTCCACAGACAACATAGATACGCGAAGCGCAGCAAATTCAAATTAATATATATATATATATATATATATATATATATATATATATATATATCTATATATATATATATATATAATGTAAATTATTATTTATTGATAGTCAATTGTTTGAATTGACCACTGCACTGGTTCAAAAATATATCTGTTAAAATAACGAAACAGCTCTATAGCGATCATTTATATTACTCATAAAGCTATATTATTATATTCACACACACACACATCCGCACATACACACATTAACAATAAATAACACATTAAACAGTACGTAATAGTAACCGCTATAAACTAATATTAATTAAAAAATAATGAATCGTCTTATGTACTTGCCGAATATAGATCTAGAAATAAGAGTTAGGGAAGGCACTGTTTCCTGAGATACAGGTGATAACCAAGTTTAGGAGACAGAGCTGCTTTGTATTTAGACATATTTGGTTGCTAATAAACGTTATTTATTATTATTATTAGGTTATTATCATCTAGCACCTGCCCTGGCATCGCCTGCGTGTGACTTACTAATCTGTGTTTATTTTACCATTCTTAGATTTTTTAATAGGACAGTGTGACAAACGAGCACACAGTCCACCTGATTGTAAGTGGGTGCTGTAGCCCATAGACATCTACATATATCCTTGATTACAAATAAAAATGCAGATGCGTTGTCATCCGTGAGGATTAAGATAGAATGCCTCGATTCCAGTAAAAAGGGTCTCAGTTTCTCTACACTCACCATACGAAACACAGCACTTAAGTTACTATTTTACGCTGGTATTCTGTGAGAACGTAGTCCTTTCTAGGTCGAGCCAACCCATTCGTGCTACAACTTTTTTTTCGGGGAAATACAATCAATTACTAGGTTTTTCTGTTATGAACTTCTCGGTCCTGTGATCTCTCCTGTTACCGTCACACCAAGCTATGAGGATGAGGTAACAAAGAGTGCATCTCTTCTTGCACCTGTCCTGCATAGATGGCTAGTCTCCGAGACTGACTGCCATTACTGGAATTCGGTCTAGAGAACATTAAAAATCTAATGCCGTAAAGTCGCGTTGCGTTGCAACGATTAACGAAACACTGATAATAAACCTGAGTACCCAATATAGTAAAATCACGTTACCGCGTCACCGCCGCGCCTTATTGTATAGTTTTGTTTGAAGGAGAAGTAATGAAATGATTTAATTAATAATGTCTACGTAGGGTTCATTATTTTCGTCTTATTTATTTGAGAGTCTAAATGTCATACACATAAATCCTGCAAAGTAAAAATTGTACCTTCTGGAAGACTCGCCTAATTACGAAGGATACAATAAGATGGAACGGGATTCAATTGTCTGTTTCCTATTAGGGTTAAGAAGTAAAAATTTTGCGGATACATTAGATACCTAAGTGATACCGAGCTCCGTCTGAGTGATAATCACCTTAGTAGGAAGAGTTAAGAATCACTTCCTACTTCTAAACAGTAGTGGTAATTACTAGTTGATATTGGTAGTTGCCGTATCGTTGGAGCCGTGATAGCTCAAGAGCCGTGGTAGCTCAGATGGTTTGCGCTCGCTGTAAATATCACAATACGCGAGCAAACCGGGTTCGATCCCCACCGGCACCAACGAAATTGTCAATTGCAATTTTAAGTGCTGATTTACCACGTGCTCGACGCTGAAGGAAAACATCGTGAGGAAACCTGCATGTCTGAGAAACAAGATAAAAACTATTTCGAAGACATGTGAAGTTCGCCAACACGCATTGGGGCAGCGCGGCGGTTTCCATGCCCTAAAACTCTCTCAAAATGAGAGGAGTGGGACGTATACTATAGGCTGTAAGTTTAACATTTTTTAACTTTTATTCCTAGCTACTAACCAGTAGTAGGTTGTGAGGTATTTCATCTCAGTCCTCAGAGATGACAACGTATTTCTTTCTTCATTTCCTTTCTTGTTTAAAGTATTAGGTGTTCTTTGACTCCAATAGTCACTTATAATCAGGTGGCCTGTTCGTTCGCTTGTCGCTTTATTTTATTTTTTTTGTAATACATCAACGGCTGCATTTTGACTTGAAGGGTGTGTAGGACATTAATAATAGGCTGTAAGGCATTTGATTTCAATGCTCTGAGGTGACCAAACGTCTATAATCTTTTTTTTTTGCAATTTTTGCAATTTCAGATGCCGTGCTCTACTTTCCATAGCTTCTTATCGTTACATCTGATGGATTGTTAGCACATTGATAATTTCCATATTTAAAATTAAAAAAAATCGATCTCCAATGTGAACACAGTACAGACCTATATACGTGGTAGAGCCATGCTGCACTTATATTATTAGTATAGTTGTAGCACGAATGGGTCGGCTCGACCTAGAAAGGACTACGTTCTCACAGAATACCAGCGTAAAATAGTAATTTAATGCTGTGTTTCGTACGGTGAGTGTAGAGAAACTGAGACCCTTTTTACTGGAAACGAGGCATTCTATTTTAATCCTCACGGGTGACAACACATCTGCATTTTTATTTGTAATCAAGGATATATGTAGATGTCTATGGGCTACAGCACCCACTTACAATCAGGTGGACTGTGTGCTCGTTTGTCATCCTATACTATAAAAAAATCTATATTATTATATACTGCACTACAAAATAAAATAAATTGAACATTGTCATTTCATAAATTATTATAAAACATCTTCCATATTTTCAACCACATACGATAAGTAACGACAAGAGGCGGGAAATGACGACCTGCGCGGGAAATAAATCAAAATGCGCTTGAACAAACGAGTGTTGCTCTCTTACAAATTATTTTAAACGACAATAGGGTGTTCATACTACAAATATTTACAATGCATATAACTTTATTGATATAAAACATTTTTTTTTCTTATGAAAGAAAAATATTTTTATTAGATACTGGACTAATGCCTAGTATATATATTTTGTCTAGGACTGATTATAAAATTTAATTAAGCTAATTGATAAAAAGTGATAGCGTTATCCATAGTTGAGCCAACCGCAACAATTCAGCTACAGCCTGCAGCGTAGCTCACAGCCTTAGTTCAGTAAAACATCCCAACAGATTCATGAATCAGTAATTTGTTTTATATTTTTAAACAATTATACACATTTCAATATAAATTTCGTTTTAATTCTTCTGGTAGAACGAATTCACTGCGTTCTTGTTAGGTTTGGTTTGTGTTCTTCGTTTGGTAATCAGTAAGTCGTTAAATCTTTAACAGATGAAATTATCAGAGTAACGTAAGTGTAACAGAATTTTAGAGAACATGTAAAGCCAAAATAGTTAACTTTGACTCTAATATAGCTTAAATGGTAACACTTAAATGGTAACACGGTTTATGAAGCTATTTCTGAAAATAACATCAATCGAGGATGCTGAGGCTCTACAAGAAGATCTGTCAAATCTAGAGCGTTATTGCCACCTAAACTTCTTAAATTTGAAACCTTCGAAATGTAGCTTTATGTCCTATAGTCGCAAATATAAACCGATTGTCTTTAACTATAAATTTAAAGGTGAAAATCTTAAAAGGGATTCCATTGTTAGAGATCTCGGTGTTCTTTATGATTCCAAATTGATATTTGACGTTTCACTTAGGAAGCATTATAACCAAATCTACGAAAGCTCTTGGATTTTTGATGCGTAGCTCTAGGGACTTCACTAAAGCTAAAACTCTAAAGATCCTATATTGTTCTCTTGTAAGAAGCAATTTGGAGTACGCATCTCAAATCTGGAACCCCAGGTATGCAACATATATTACCCGACTTGAAAATATCCAAAGTAAGTTTATGCGTTACCTCTGTTATAGAACCAATGACTATCGCTATACCTCAGATAATTATATTTGTTATTGTAAAAAACATCACCTTATTCCTCTTGCTATGCGTCGTGAGATTGCTGACCTCACTTTTCTGTTAAAAATAGCTTGTAGTGCTATTGACTGTCCTGAGCTTTTATCTCAACTACATGTTAGCTGTCCTGCCAAATCTCTTAGACACAACAAAATTTCAAGTCTCCCGTTTTCATGCTACAAATTGTAGGCAAAATACATTTATATGGCGAGCGAGCAATAACTTCAATAAGTTAGCCAATGAGTTTGACTTCGATTTGTTAAACACTAGTGCTGCGTCAGCTAGGCGCATACTTAACAATGCATTTTTTGGTAGCTCTAAGTGAGATATTGATGCGTTGCTAGACAACTATGATTTACTTTTGTATTCGTGTTTATTTTTCTGTTAAAAATAGCTTTTAGTGTTATTGACTGTCCTAAGTATGAGTTGATTGTCTTTTATATGTATAATACAAGTTTAGCCCTCATTTGGCATAAATATGTTGTATTGGATACTTTCGAGTGCTAAATCGTGTTTATCACTGTTGTAAATTCACCTTTTTATCTATTAGTGAGGATCTTTAATAGGCTTACTGTTGTTATTAGTACTATCTGTCCTAATTATAATAGCTTGTTGCTTGTTGGTCTTACAAATAAAATAAAATAAAATTCAATAACACTTCTAATGCTTTTAACTTGCAACCCTAACTGTGAAATTTTAAATCCGAACAAATCGCAGTGGTAGTACACACGAGCGCCCCGACATCGGAACTAATTGGCCTAATTTATCCGGGACCGACGCGTCGGGACGATGAGGAACGAGGTATGTCGCCGTGCATAGTTCAGATTACAAGCGGAATCGGTGATTTGTATACGTGGGTTGGCATTTATTGCATTCGAGTGAAATAAACATTTTTCTTTAAATCGAGTGTGTCGAATGTTAAAGGAGGAGGAAACGGCCACTGTGTTCATGGCGATTCCTATTTGCATCTTCTATAAAAATATCTGTCGCACACAACGTGGACTAATTAATTATATTAATATATAATTAATTAGTCTACGTTACATTTATCCTTGATTAAGAATCAAAACGCAGATGCGTTGTCAGCCCTGAGGACTAAGATGGAATGTCTTGTTTCCAGTAAAAAAGGGTCTCTAGATCTCTACACTCACCATACGAAACAACAGCAGTATTAAGCTGCTATTTTACACCGGTATTCTGTGAGAGCGTGGTCCTTTCCCGGTCGTGCCGACCCATTCGTGCTACAACTATAATATATAGCTGCACCGTGGCTCTACCACGTATAAGAAGTAAAGATTGAAAAACAGTGTAATGCTACAGCCCGTAATTATTGTGTCACTATAATTCTTCGAATCGGAACATGATCAACCTTTCAAAACCGATTCAGATGGTCACCTAAGCAAAAAGAAGTCCTATTATTTTTTGACGTACACAGAATACCACCGTAAAATAGCAACTTCATGTAGAGAACCGAAGACCCTTTTTACTAGAAACGAGGCATTCCATCTGAGAGACGCATCTGCATTTTGATGTCAGCATTATTAATTGCAGATAATTAAAAGGATACATATAAACTACATAACCTGCAAATCGGCCAACTCTCATAATCTCAAACTCTACACGAAGTGTGGCCACACAACAAATCATAAAGGCATATAATTTATATTACTGGAAAGAATACGGTATTAACATCAATGGCGAGTACATCACTCACCTTCGATTTGCCGACGATATAGTTCTTATGGCAGAATCGCTGGAGGACTTAAGCACTATGCTCAATGACCTCAATAGTGCCTCCCAACGGATAGGTCTTTAGATGAACATGGACAAAACAAAGATCATGTTTAATGTCCATGTCACACCTATGCCGGTAGTTGTTGGGAGCACTAAGCTCGAAGTTGTTGACGAGTACGTTTACCTGGGACAAATAGTCCGACTAGGTAAGTCCAACTTCGACCGAGAGGTCATTCGACGGATTCAACTCGGCTGGGCAGCGTTTGAGAAATTACGACGCATCTTCTCGTCAGGTATACCTCAAAACCTGAAAACTAAGTTGTACAACCAGCGCGTGTTGCCAGTGATGACCTACGGAACCGAGACGTGGTCCTTCACTGCTGGCTGTATGAGGACGCTCAAAGTCGCTCAGCGAGCTATGGAGAGGGCTATGCTCGGAGTTTCTTTGCGTGATGAACTTAGAAATTAGGATATCCGCAGTAGAACCAGAGTGACCGCTGAAGTGGCAATGGGCCGGCCATATAGCTCGAAGAACCGACAACCGTTGGGGAAAAAAGGACCCCCCACTAGATGCAGTGACGACCTGTTAAGTCATGCAGAAAGTCGATGGATGGAGGTGGCTCAGGACCGTGCTTTGTGGCATACCTTAGGGGAGGCCTATGTTTAGCAGTGGATTTGTGAAGGGATGTAATGATGATGATGATGATGTAATGATGATGATCTACAATTACAATGTAGATTTAGCTTTCTGTGTTAGAAATCAATCGCAGATAATTAAAAGGATACCTATCGTTACACAGAGTGCGGCTTCACAACAAATCATAAAGACATCTTATTTATATTTTAAGATCTATAATTACAATAAAGTTTCAGCTTTCTGTGTTAGAAATGTACTGCAGATGATTAGAACTTATGAGCTCCTACGTCACATTACAGCTGTAAGGAATCAAGGGATCAAAATGTATTTTTATAGAATAATTGTGCCAAACGAACACAAAGCCCACCTGATGGTAAGCGGATGTTGTGGTATATTGACATCTACATCTATCATCAAAATGCAAATGAGTCGTCACCCCTGAGGGGTGTCCGTCTGAATTGGTTTTGAAAGGTTGATCATGTTCCGATTCGAAGACTTATAGTGATACAATAATAATTATGGTCTGTAGCATTTCACTGTTTTTAACAAACAGTTAAGCAGCAATCTTTACTTCTTATCATTTCAATATCGTTATTACAAATACAGTAATTAACCGAACTGATGCTATGTTTAAGGCCCGCCACACATTACATACGGAATTTCGTTTCGGAATCCCGAAATGGAACGAACAGATCGGCCACACACATATGGAATCACACATATTTGCCCGCAAAATTCCGTACGGAAAGCTACCGTAGGTGTGTGACTGGTCATTGGTTTTATTTGGACTTGCTAAAACGCAACTGCCAATCCATAATATTTAATTTCATTACAAAGCAATAAAGCTCTTATAATAAGAAAGCATCAAACCAAAATCATCACAACACACGTTGAAATGAAAAGAATGTTCTGGATAACACGATGACGTCTGATTGAGCTACGTTAAGCTAATGTGTGAAATAAACGTACGTCATAAATCACTTCAAGAATCCACTTGGCATAATCGTATCGACCACCTACAAAGTCTCAATCGCTAAGCCACCGTTGACATTCCCTTTCAAATTCTCACGCTTTACAAAACAAACATCTATTTCGAGTGCTCGAAAAAAATACATATTGAAACAAAAGGCCCGTATTACAAATGCGCGCTAATGAAAACAAACAATGGCAGGGTAAATTTATAATACGGAGTACGCATGGCGCGGTGGCCGATTTAGACTTCACTGTCGCTTCCGATACCGTCCCATATGATTTATTAAGATTTTTACTTTTTAGCTGATTTGTGATAATAAACGAATCGTATCCAATTACACATTTAAAATGATTTCTTTTAATTTCTTAGAATACGTATTCGTAAGTAAAACGGATATCTAGACAGTAAGACTTCCTTTCTGCTGGATTCAGATGAACTCCAAGGTCCATCTCAGTAGATACCACTTTCTTACATTTTCCTACAGCATCCAATTAACAAGGCTTGTAGTATGTATCCCAGCCTGAAGGGTACAGAGAGTCAAGATGATTACATTTTGAGAGGCATTCCATCTTATCCCTAAAGGTGACAGCGCATCCGCAGTTTTTAAAGTTAGTTGCAAGTGTTCGGGGCTGCAGTAACCACACTCACCATCAGGATGACAGCAACTTATTTTATCGATCTTTATATATCCTCAAAATATTTTTATTTTCTCAGACAGCTTTGCACACAATGAGCCTTCACCGAGAAAGTTAAAGGTTAATCAGCACACGTAAAACTGCAATTATCAATTACATTGGTGCCACCGGAGAATTGATATATGTGGTTGTACTGTAACATATACAGCGAGCTCTTAGTTCCTAGAAGTTTTCCAAATGCAATCGAAATCTTTGTTGGGAATAATACTTTTTACAATATAATATGAGAGTTGATTTGATTCGAATTGAGCATTTTCTGACACATTATATATATATATATATATATATATATATATATATATATATATATATATATATATATATATATATATATATATATATATATATATAGAGAGTGTAAACGAGCATGCGCTCACGTGATTGAATTGCATATGCGTTGCCGGCCTTTTAAAAAGAGTACACTCTTATTGATGTCGTACAGACAACTAAAGGAAATGGCAGAAATATCTCATAATCTCCATAATCTCCAGTAGACAGTTGTTTTATACTAGACATAAAACGCACCGACCGGTGACAAAATGCGATATTTCATTGCGGCAGCGTAAAAAAATTCATCTCCTCTTTTCTCTTTTCAGGAAATGCGGTAATACCATCGTGATTAAGCCAAATATAAAATACCTTGTCCTGACAAAAGTGCCAGACATCTGGCACTGCAATTACCAATCCCAGGCGAATTCCAAGCATGGTGATTATCGCAAATCTTTCCTAGAATGAAAGAGGGTTAGATTAGTTTAGCTGTAGAATTTACGAATGCTAAAGAAAAGATCTCTCTTTCAATACAGAATAAGTAAACGAGAAAAGACTCTTGTTTCGACCAACGAAATCTCATAATCCAAAATGATAATAATTATTAATTTTTTATATCAGATTAATAGTAGTATAATCACTCACATCAACGAAAGCATTCCTTCATTTCAAAGATTATTATTATTCAAATATTTTACTCTATTCACTTGTTTTCATGCTTTTCACGCTTTTTCTTTAGCGTGCAGTTTTCTTTCGGCCAGTAAGTTTATGTGTTTTTCTATTGAAAAATATATCGCCTCTTTAGACAAATTTGTAGAAACCACGTCACTACTTTTTTTTTAATTTAACTCTCATTTCTAGACAGTGTTGTCAGCGTTATGGGCCTTGAGACTCTGATTTCACATTAATTATATGACTAATTATATTACTGCTCCCCATGAGTTCAAAGATTGTTTTAGTGGATAAGAAGCTAAGCTAGTGCCCTTAATTCCATTACACATCTTTTGAGATAAATTGACAGATTCTTTTAAACCACTTAATACTGTTGAAAGAACTTCACACGGCATTTCTATTTAAAATTGTATCGCCTCTTTAAGCAAATTTGTACGGCCATAAATCACGTCATTATCTTTTATACAAACTAGATTCAAAGCTATGTAAGTAGCAACACCGGAATATTTATTTTTACCGATCGTAAACAATCGCTTCTTCTATTTTTATAATCGATACTATTCTTTGTTATTCCATTACAAGCAAAGGAAAAGAAAACATTATTTCACTATTAAAATATGAGTATCAATGTTTATTTTTTAAAACAAATTCATGGGAAGCTTTACGTAAATTAAATTTCTAATGTAAATGAATAAAACGAAATATCTATTTTGCCATATTATCTGATCTTTGGGTTGCATGTGAAAAAAAGACTAAATACGGAAGACAAAAATGGCGAAATTTATATTTAATTATTAGGAAAAAATTGGGTGTAAGGATGGGCATGCCTTTTATGCAAAATGTCCAACCCCTCCTGCGCGTAGAGGGTACACTGAGTGAAGGACGACTGAGGTCCGGAAAATGTCAAAGACTCCATCTACAAACGCCGAACCTAAATTTCACAGATTATTGAAAATTGTGAGTCTTTTATTTCTTAACTATTATAACTAAGTCAAAAAATATTTGAATTCATTATAATAAAATAAATGGAATAAGAACATTTGTTATTTATTGTTACGTATCAACACTTTGAATTTAACAATTAAAATTATACACTGCAAGTTATATAATTTTCATTTTACATTTCTGTGTGTGTTCATACAATCAAATTGCAAATTGTTAATTCTTACGTTACTTAATTATATTTTATCGTCCTTTTGAGTTATTCTGGTCAATAACACTGAAATATTTTTGTCGAAGAGTATATAATCACTACGTTTAGGGTTTTATGGCCAAACTAAAACGTAGTGATTAAAACTACTTTTACGGATTTTATCGCGTTTAATTTTACTTTTAATTATTTTTATTTTTAATTCCCGACGTTTCGGGCGCTTTCCAGCACCAACGGTCACGGGGCCTGGAAGACTGAGGTCCCGATGTCATTGTTAAACCCGGAGTACCTTCAGCTTTTTTAATTATTGTTTATGGTTCGATCTATGCAAAATGAACTATGTCCTGAGGTCTTGCAGTGGTATGCTTGGATTTAGTTTTTATTTTATTGATTATAGGGTCCCAAGCAGGTGGTAGTACCCAGCCTCCTTCTCTATTGAAATTAGGATGTTTTTTAATTTCAATAGCCTCACGTATCATCCTTGGTAGGAATCGGTGTTCTTTCGCGAGGATTTGTGGTCTATCAAATCTGATGTAATGGTTGGGGCCGTCCAGGATATGATCACAAACTGCAGACTTCCCGGAACGTTGATGTTTCACATCTGCCTGCAATCATGCCATCAAGTCTGATAAAAAATTTTGTTATATTAATTTTTTAAGCTACCTACTATCAAAACTACTTTGATCATATAGCTGGATGTAGAAATTTCTTCGATCTGCCAGGCTTTGATGCACCGGAAGCGGATACCAACATTTTGAAGTTATACAGCTAGTGAACTTATATACTTGCAACTATAATATAGCTGCAGCATAGCTCTAAGTCTATGAAGACTTTTATTCAAAAAACGCCCAGACCCATGCTCAAAGACCTATATAACCATTAGTGCTTATATTCTCTTTGCCCATGCACATAGCTAATTGCCAATAACCAACTTTCAAAAAATGCATGTCAGCTTTTACATTCTTTGACAGACCTAGATCCTGTGAAAGTGTTTTGTCGTATACACTACAAAATTTTATTACTAAAGTCTGATACAGTAATTATATAAAAGAAGACTAAAGGCGAGTGAATTAAAATTATAAAATAAATAAAAAAGTTAACCTGCAAAAAGGAAAAGAAAAGCATCAGTTGTCACTTTGCAAATATCCTTAATGGGTGACAAACGAGCGATCCATCTGATTATAAGTGGATGCTGTGGCCCATAGACATCTACATCTATCCTCGATTAAGAATCAAAATACAGATGCGATATCATCTCGGAGAACTAAGATAGAATGCCTCGTATCCAGTAAAAAGGTTCTCCGGTTCTCTACACTCACCATACGAAACGCAGCAGCAATAAGCAGCTATTTTACGCCCGTATTCTGCGAAAGGGTGGTCCTTCCCCGGTTCAGCCGACCGAGCCGTGCTGCAACCATATTATAGCTGAATGCGTGGCTCTACCACGTAAATAAATATGAGAAGGTAAATATGGTAACATCTTATTAAAGCCCATCAAAACTCTTCGGCGCCTCTCACTACACCCACGGAATAATATGGGTAATGGATTACTTTATTCTTCAGATCGTTGTGTCGTTGAAATAAACTTTGATTTCAGTAAGCTACAACTTCACCAAACATTTTAAGCGAACGTGACTCTGGACACTGTGCTAAAAGAGCGCGTGTATATCAACCTCCGAACTACTCGCGTATGCATGCCAAATGCAACTTTACACACTCGTCACTCAGTTGAACCAGACTGGAAGAAATTCACCCAAGCCTAGTCGCAGACAAAAGCTAGTATCGCACATGTGTCTTGTAGGCACAATGTCTTCGAGCTGCAGCGATATTGCGCGGAAACAAAATAAACCTTCGCACGGTGCTGGTGGTCGCTTGTTTATTATTCCAATATTTAATTTTAAACGGCCGCAATAAGTGCCAGTGTGGTGCTTTGAAGTGTACTTGTGTTTGCATACGTCCGTCTTATTGTTTTAGATATTTTAAAAAGCAAAATTTTAAATATTGTTTTTTATTCGTAGCACTCTTTACTTTTTTTTTAAATAAATGTTTGTAAAGCCAGTCTCGGTTTTCAAATTAATGAACGTTAAACGTTTATCATTTTTGACTAAACGGTACTATAATTCTTATAGTCTCCTGATTTTTTTTAATATCCTACAAATTTGTTATTGAGTTTTTCTGTAAGGAAATTGTCATTAGCAGTCTGAAGATGGCGGTGTTTTACCTCCGTACCTCGAAAAACGGTATCGGTCTGCCGTCGCTTCAAAACGGTGTAGAAGTAAAGAGTGCCCTATGCTTATTATATTTATGTAAAAAAAGTAAAGTTACACCCTATATCCGTCCCACGGCTGGGCACAGGCCTCCCCTCCTTTCTGAGAGGCTTTAGGGCAAGGAAGTGTCCGCCGCGCTGCCCCAATGCGTGTTGGTGAACTTCACATGTCTTCGAAATATTTTTTTCTTATTCCTCAGACAAGCAGGTTTCCTCACGATGTTTTCCTTCACCGCCGAGCACGTGGTAAATCAGCACTTAAAATTGCAATTAACAATTTCATTGATGCCGGCGGGGCATTTCATTTTTATTGATCCCCGCCGGCATCATATTCATGTATGATTACCATATTCACTTTACTATAATCCTGTCCTGTCTTCGTTAAAACTGGTCACCGTGACCGAAATTCAGTCTGCAGGACATAGTCTCCTATAGCAGCAGGGTATTTCTTTTAAATGAAGTGACAAACATACTTGCAGTTGACCCGACAATGGTGAAGTGGCTAGTACAGTCCGTGGACTCCCGTCAACTTCAAACGAAGAACACTAAGATGGAATTTCTCACAGTAGAGCACAGCAGCACGGTTACAATCGGCAACAAAAACAGGCAAGAGGCTTCTACCTATGCGAACGGACAGCTAGCCTTAAAAAGAGTTCTACTATATATGTTTATAAGTTGCCATTTTAATTTTTTGTTACGGGGTCTATCTTAATAATGAAAATAATTAGGAATTTGAAATTTCAGTATATTATGTACCAAATTATACTGTATTTATCCAACAAATACCAATGCCACAGTTTCGTTTCGTTTTCACGGATTTTCATGTTTGGATGTTTGGATCAGTTTTAGAGCCTTCTGGAATATTTAGGTTTGATCGCCTGGGACGTAGACACTTTGGCAGTATTTCATCTTAGGAGCGCCTCGTTTTATTATAAAATAAGGATGACAAACAAGTACACAATCCACTTGATTGTGATTGGATGCTGTAGCTCAAAGACAACGACATCCAGCCTCGATTAAGGCGACACCGTGAAAAAATGCACCTCCTTTCATCGAATAGTATAAGACTATGACACCACTAAGGAAAGTGGAATTTTGATATAGGTAAATTCATGTCTTTATCTTGAATTTGATTGTTCAAAAACACGATTGTATAATTTTGACTCGATCATAATTATTTGCGAAAATACCTCTAAAAAATCACTATAGTTGAAATTACAACGAAATTACTTAATCTGCTTGGGAATCATTCAAATATATTCATAACATCAATATTCACAATTTAATTGTTCATTATTTTGATTACTTAAATCAATAATTTTTTTAAAAAAATATTTTAAGATTCTGACAATTTCTAAGCGCTTTTAATCGTTGCGGGCGCTACGCAATTTGAGACCTTATGATGGCGTTTTTTTAAGTTTTTATAGAAATTATGTATTCACTCGGATCAGTACGGCGATAGCCCTTTCGATGTGTCGTCATAAGAATCAAAATGTAGATGCGTTGTTACCCCTGAAGACTAATATGGATTGCCTCGTTTCCAGTAAAAGGTATCTCCGGTCCTTTACTCTCACCATACGAAACAGCAGCATTTAGCTGTTATTGTACGCTGGTATTCTGTTAGACTCTCGCTGTCGAGCCAATCCATTCGTACTACAACCATAATATAGCTGCAGCGTGGCTTATGTGTATGTCGTTTACAGCCGATCAGGATCAGAGGCAGCTTAAGAGAGTAAATGGCGCAAATATGAGTTCTCTTAGAGATGACCACATTTGCTGTAGACACTATCGGTCCGTAGGATCCGTTGCCGTCGCTGGGGAAAAGAGGGCTGATTTTTTCAAAGACTAAGTATAACGCTGTTGCTTCCGCTGCTTATCTCCAATGAAAGATACTTCATGTCGAAATATTAGTAGATTTGAAAAAAAATTTAACAAACGAAATTTTAATTTCTTACGTCAAAGAAATAATTATTTCATTTCATTTAGCTAGCGCTCAATGGCTCTATATCGCTTGGTGTTAATATTTAATGTTTTTAATATTATAATAAATATTGTATACGATTATGTTATATAAATGAAAAGAAGAAAAAATATATGTTAAATTTTTGTTAATATTTTAACTTACAAATACCATAGTTGAGAATCTAAACGGGTACTTAAAATAAACTACATAAAAGCGTTCTTTCGCTCGCCATTCTGTTGATAGATAAATGTTTCTAATAGCCGCTTCCAATTCTTTAAAAGTATTATCGTCATAAATATGTACATTTTTTATTATTATAATCTTCCTCATATATTTTGTCATTATTAAAATCACTAACACAATCTCAAAGTATTAGTTAAAAAAAATGAGAATGTCATTTATTACAAAGAACCGAGGTAGCTCAGATGGTTAACGCTCGCTGTAAATTTCACAGCACGCGAGCAAACCGGGTTCGATTCCCGTCGGCACCAATCAAATTGTCAATTGCAATTCTATGATTATATGATTTTCGGCGGTGAAGGAAAAGATCGCGAGAAAATATGCATATCTGAGAATAAAATAATATTTCGAAAACATTTGAAGTTCGCCAACTCGTATTGGGGCAGCGCGGTGGAGACTTCCTTTCCCTAAAACCCTCTCAGCAATGGGAGAAGGCCTGTGTCCAGGAGTGAGATGTATAGACTGGGCACATATGGGTTGCTCACGTACTGTAAAATTTATAGGAGAGCTTAGCCCACGCTCAGCATAAAGTGGAAAATCACAACTGTTATTTCCAATGCGCAAATAGCAGACAAATTTATTTAAGATTAGATAGTATTTTTTACTCTTAAAAAGTATTTCACGGAACGGTACAAAATGTCAATTTAACGACGTCAATAAAGATGAATGCGTTTACAAATTTCATGATAAGATAGGACCACGTGCAGAGCAAGAGCAGTCTGCAATATGTTAATTTTTTACCGCCCGACTTAACAGCTGTTTCAAAATTCTCTCGAGTTATCCTTCTTTAAATTATATTAGGGATTATTTCATAGGTCAGGTTTTTAAGTAGAATGGCAATTGAGCATCCAGCCCACCTTGTAAGTGACACTTGGTAAGTGATTAACACTGCTCATGGTCAACTACAATACCAGGGGAATGGGAAATCTAAATATCATAAATTAAAAATCAAAGTATAGTCCATTGTCAACACTGAGATCTTAGATCGACGCCCTTATTACCATTATAATTTCTTAATATCCTTACGTGATAGAGCCATGCTGTAGCTATATTATGGTTGTGGCACGAATGGGTCGGCTCGACCGGGAAAGGACTACGCTCTCACTGTGTTTCGTATGGTGAGCGTAGAGAATCAGAGACCCTTTTTACTGGAAACGAAGCGTTCCACTTTAGTTCTCAGGGGTGCCAACACATCTGAATTTTTATTCTTAACCGAGGATGGATGTAGATGTCTATAAGCCACAGCACCCACTTACCATCAGGTGGACTATGAGCTCGTTTGTAACCCATATTCTATAAAAATAAAAAGTGGTTTTCAGTTGTCATCTACCATACAAAACGCGGCACCATTGTTTTAATATTAAAATATTCGCCATTATCATTGTTTTAATATTAAAACTCTCGCACAGAATAGTGTTCAGAACGCCACTGTTCCGTGTGATCCTTCCATATTAGAACGATTTATACGGTACCCATATACGTGCTGCAGACCTGCAGCTATAACACGAATATGCCACACCAAATTACAGAATTGTAAAACAACTAGATCCCATACATATCTACTAACTCTCTCTCATAAATTCAAATATAGGCCCCTCATTTAGCTTCAACTGTGTAGTCAAATACGCTTTCAAAAACCATCGTTAATATCGTAGATAAATTGAAAGGGTAGTGAAACAAAAAATTGAAAACATTCTCAATTTAATTAAAAAAATGACTGGGTGCTACCATCTGCATTTTTTTATAGAATAGGATGAAAAACGAGCACATAGTCCACTTGATGGTAAGTGGATGCTGTGGCCTATAGACATCTACGAGACATCTCGTACATTTATTCTCGATTAAGAATCAAAATGCAGATGCGTTTTCACCTTTGAGAACTAATATTGAATGTTTCCTTTCCAGTAAAAACGATCTCCGGTTCTCTGCACAAACCATACATGGAATTGTGTAATTAATAAAATTAAATTGGAACATAACCTGTTGTTACACCAACTACTATACTGGTTCTGTTTACCTTTCAGACACACAGAAGTTCATGTTTTGCTGATTGGCTGCAGAAATAGAAAACATGGTGGTACCTAGCTATCTATAGGATACCTAACTGCTACGCAAAAAGCAAAGTTATAAAAAGGGATTAGTGATGACATACTCCTAGTATTTCAGTATTTAAATGATAAACGACTGTGTATAATGTAAATGAGAGCAACGTAAGCAGTATGGGTGACCACAATGACTCAGCAACTCTTCTAGAGACTTCTCTACATAGTATAATGCAAAGTCGCTACAAAGCGTCTGTACGCTTAGATCTCTTAAACTACGCAACGGGTTTTGATGTGGTTTTGATCAATATACAGTGTGATTCAAAAGGAAGGCTTATAAGTTTAATACATGCTTATGTTGTCGTAAAATTCTATACTTTTTTGCAATCGTTCGCATATTCCATATTTACGTGGGATATTTCAAATGTTTAAAAATAAGTAATTTTCCCCAGTCTAAGGTAGTTGCAATAAATTATTGTAACATCTTTAAACGCTTTGTAGTGGTGACGTAAGAGAAAACCATATATTTAAGTATAGTATAGGGTGACAAACGAGCACACAGTCCACCTGATGGTAAGTGGTTACTGTGGCCCATAGACGTCTGCATTTATCCTCGATTACGAATCAAAATGCAGTTGCGTTGTCACTCGTGAGGACTAAGATGGAATGCCTCGTTTCCAGTAAAAAGGGTCTCCAGTTCTCTACACTCACCATATGAAACACAGGAGCATTGAGCTACTATTTTTACCGGTATTCTGTGAGAGCGTGGTCCTTCCCCGGTCGAGCCGACCTATTCGTGCTACGACTATATTACTAATATAACTGCAGCATGGCTTTACCACGTATCAAATCGTCAGCGTCGTAAAAACGACAGAGGAATACTGAAATCAAAGGATCGATTTATTTTCTAGTAGCTATTAGGGGATACTGGTACCTTTAAGGTACCGTATGCGAGAACAAATCTGCTCAGGTTTGCGCCTATGTCACGTGCTTTAAAATTATTTAATATTATTTCCGCAGAAACAGACATTTTTATCGCTGCAGCCTGGCAAAGTTCACAGAAGCAGCGTACAGGGTCTGTGAGATTTATTTTTAATAATTATTTTTCTTAATTACTGTTTTTATAACAAATAAAGAATAAAATAAAATAAAAATCTCCTGGTGTTTCCCTCTGTCGCCACTTATGTTACCCACGGGAAGACATCGGGTAGAGTATTTTTTGCACTACCAATACACGACGTTATATTTTCTTTAATTCAGAATTTCTGATGATTTTTCTAAAGATGCATAATAAACTTGCTTTTTACACTGTAGAGGAATATTTAAACTACGATACGTAATAGCAACCAGACTGATATAAATTTACTGAACCAATTGTGAAATATTTATTAAGTATACTTACCTTAGATACCTATTTATTGATTAATTGTTGACATTTTGTTATTTTAGACATTTTACTCATAAATATTATTATCTCGTTATTTTATAATAATAGCTGATTAAGCGGATGTTTAATTAATATGACCATCTTCAGTGTACCTTAACTAAACGCAAATAAATATTTCATTTCATTTCATTTCGTAAAATCCTGTCCTTGACGCAACTTGGAAATATTAAAAAAAAACTTAATAAATATAAAGCACAAGCAAAAAAATCAAGTCTAACTTTAAAAAATTGGCTTTTAAAGTTACACGTATTTATGTTATACTTACTTATTTTGAAATTCGTCCGATTAAAGTAAAAAATTAAAACATAAAACTGCTGTAAGATACTGTAAGATAACTTAGAAAAATGCAGACTCAACCGAAATTAAAAGTGTTACCCGTAACTCTTCGTTACAAGGGCGTCATAAATCATCAGCTTTTTTACCGCAGATATAAAGATTAGAAACAACCCGTCGCCACCAACACTCGACTTGACATTCAACATGTGTTTGAACTTTAAACCGATAACTGTATTGTAAATATCAAATTAAAAAATACGGTTTTAAAGAACTAAGGATATTGTAATCTGAACAAAGACTTATGGAGCGAGAACTCGCAATAATGAGTTTTAGAAGTGGTATATTCAACTTCTTTATTCTGGTTAAAACATACAACTGTAAAAAACTGTAAACAGATGTTAAAGTTACAGCCCATATACGTATCCCACATGCCTCCTCTCATTTCTGAGAGGGTTTTACCACAGATTAGTACTAAATAGTTTGCCAAGTTTTACACTACCGCAACGTGTGCTGGCGAACTTCACATGTCTACGAAAAATTTTCTTCTTATTTCTCAGACATACCTGTTTTCGATGTTTTCTTCACCGCTGTGTACGTGGTAAATCAGCACTTAAATGGCAATTAACAATTTCATTGGTGCCGGCGGGGATCGAACCCGGCTTGCTCGCGTACTGTGAATTTTACAATGAGCACTTAACCCTTGAGCTACCACGGCTCAAAAATGTACCAGGAGGAAAAATCATTGAAGTGCATGTGCTACGTACAGTGCATAGTACTAATTACGAAATGCCCTACCTAGTTAAAGATATTAATAGTTACTTTGCAACCATCCGCTTAATTAAATACAATGATGTGTCTTATCTAGGTTGAAGAGCACCTCCCGATCTCCCTCAATTGCGTGCACTAATTCGGTCACCACTAATCCCAGCACCACTACTCCCAACACACTATTCTAGGAAAGACACACGATCGACGACAACACGACACGTGTTTTGCCTCTACGCGAGGCATCTTCAGGTGATGTAGGCTCTACGGCGGCTGAACGCTAAGTAATTTTATAAGTGCACGCAATTGAGGGAGAGCGGGAGTCGCTCTTCAATCTAGATAAGACACATCATTGTATTAAACGGATGGTTGCAAAGTAACTATTAATATCTTTATTAGGTATAATGGATTTCCGCAAAGTAACGCCTGATTCTATAAATTACCCTAAATAGTTGCCAAAGCTTTCAATGAGCTGGCGGTTTAGAGAACGCAGAGCCGAGACCACACTCTGGCATATTTGGAACAACGCCATCTGCCTTTGATTCTTAATCGATAATAGATGTCGTAGTCTATATATCTATATAGTCCACAGCATCCACTTAACAGGTGAACTGAGTAGATTTACAGCACAGGCCTGCTCTTATTTCTGAATTTAAGGACAAGTAATATCATATTTGTGGACTACATGCCTTCGATTTTTTTAATTTATTAGAAATGCTGGTTTTCTCACTTGCCATCGTCGAGTACACAATAATCTGAATTTAACATCGTAATTAACAATTTCATATGTGTCGGTCGAGATAGACCTTTGTGCCAGCGGGTAACTAAAAACGACAATTTAAAAAAAATCTATGTCAAAACAAAACTCATTGATATCCATTTGCTTTAAAGACTTTAAAAATAATGTTTTTAAAAAGCTATCAAAAGTAACGCATTAGCAAAAATATGTAATTATTACGAAATCTAAATTACTAGAAAAACATCACATCCCCAAGGCCGCGCTGGCCCACGGCTAATTACCACAAAAAAAAAGTAGCCCACCCTGCAGTCTCATTAATTACATTGACATGTTATGCCATACACTCTTGCACGCTTGTGTTGTTTTAAAAACTTACACACTTCACATTTCGTTAGCTTGGGCAGATTATTTATATTAGGGATTCCAATACGAGAAAATAAAGAAGATAATACTTTCGATTGCTGTCTCATAGTGAAATTCTATTCTTTAAGACTTCTTCATCATCATCATCACTATTACAGCTCTTCGCAAGTCCACTGCTAAAAATAGCCTCCCCAAGGAACGCCACAAAGCACGGTCCTGAGCCATCTGCGCTTACCGGTACAAGGCTACCACTAGAGAACCTTCCTTCCCCAAGAGTTGACGGTTCTTCAAGCTATTGGCCGGTCCATTGTCACTTCAGCTTACTGATCTCGCTATGTTCTATGAGTTATCCTTTTTTTTATAGAATAGGATGACAAACGAGCACACAGTCCACCTAATGGCAACTGAATTCTGTGGCCCATGGACATCTACATTCATCTTCGATTAAGAGTCAAAATGCAAATGCGTTGTCACTCGTGAGGACTAAGATGAAATGCCTCGTTTCCAGTAAAGAGTATACGGTTCTCTACACTCACAATACGAAACATAGCAGCATGGAACTGCTATTTTACGTTGGTATTCTGTGAGAAAGTGGTAGTCGAGCCGACCCATTCGTGCTACAACTATAATATAGTTGCAACATGACTCTACCACATAAAAATTTCCTTTAAGAAACGGGTCACGCTTACAAGGCAGTCTAGCGGTTTATTCTGTATCATATAGTGGAGATGTATGATAATCAATAGCCCCCCATTTTTGGCATGGTTGTCGTAAGAGGTGACTTTGTAAAATGCCAAGAAAATCTCATGGCAGTATAACCATCTTGCTTACGCCAGTCGTAAAAAATACCCGGACCGGCGATGGCCATCTCCCTAGGTGCCGAAAATCTGGTACTAAGATCACAACCACCTTGCCAAGCGGCAATAAAGGCAAAGCCTTCCTAACAAGAAACAGGGCCCGTGTCCAACAGCTGATTTGACGAAATATTGCCAATGATGATGGTAATAATGGTAAGGTTTGTAAAAAAGTTATTGAAATTAAATTAAAGATACATTGAGAATAAAAGCATTATAATATTAATTTCTACTAAATATTTTTTTCGTTCTTGTATAATGTACACGTGCCTTTTGTTATATTATTCTTCTTTACAGTATATATTATATTATTCTTTACAGTAAATAATTTGTTTAAAAAATTCTTTACAGTATGTTGATGTGACACATTGTAAAGGTTTAAGATTTTGACGGTAGGTTTTTTATACGTGGTAGAGCCACGCTGCAGCTATATTATGGTTGTAGCACAAATGGGTCGGCTTGACCTTGGTAGGACAACGCTCTCGCAGAATACCAGCGTAAAATAGCAGCTTAATACTGCTGTGTTTCGTATGGTGTGTGTAGAGATCTGGAGACCCTTTTTACTGGAAACGAGGCATGCCATCTTAGTCCTAAGGGGTGATAACGCATCTGCGTTTTTTTCTTCTTAATCGAAGATAAATATCTTGATGTCTATGGGCCACAGCATCCACTTACCATTAGGTGGACTGTGTGCTCGAATGTCACCCTTATTCTATAAAAACGTTGAACCAGTAGTCAGTCGATGGCGACAGTAGGTATCTCAAGGCGCCTAAAGAAACATAATAATATGTCTTGAGGCTTATATCACCATCGGAACACTTGTTTTATCGTTTTCACTAATAGTGCACATACCGCAGACATTTATGGTTCATAAAAGATAGCTTGATCTCTGCGACAGCTGTCAGTAAAAATCAAGCCTATGAAGTTCCGAATTTCTTAGTAGTACAGACAGTACCTGTCAATGTCATACTTTATATATTGTTATTATTATTTATCATACTATAAACATAGTTTGTATGAAAAAGTTTATTATAATATTAAGGAATTTACGGATGGAAATGAGGTAGTCACTACCAATCTATTTCTGTTTTGTTTTGTGTTGTTAAATGTGTAAAATATATGATTACAACCTGTAAATTGTTTTTCTTCAAAAAAAGTTCCGCTGGTTTTCTTGCTGCTTTTTTCAGACAGTAAAATACTTTCAAATAAGCCAAGTCTATTTTGGAAGTACTTATTTAATTATCTCACGACACACCAGTTTACCATTAGTTAGTACCGTTATTCTGCATTGCGAATTAATAATATTTTGGTTCTCTCAATTGTCTTTAATTATTAAAAATGGATTTTTGGAGAAACAGAAACTTTTTGTTCAATATAGATTACAAAATAAATAATACATATCGAAAGTCACTCTTCGGTTAATTTACTACTGGTTCGGAAAAAACCTCTGTCCGGAAAAAAACAGCAATAAATCCAACGGAACTTTCTTTTTTAAATAGCTTACAATCGTGTGTTACAAAATTAACAACACAAAACAAATTAGGAATAGCTTGGTAGCGATCACCCTTCCCAGGGGTTATTATCATCCATAAATTCCGTAATATTAAAATAACCCTTTTTATACAAACTTAGTTTATAAAAAAAAATTATATCTTTTTTATTACTATCTGTTCTCTGAAAGTCAATTTTGATTACGGTTAATAGCTACTGGCAACCCTAATAACTAAGTTCATTCATGATAGCTCATACCAGGTGTAACCGAACTGGCAGTGCATATAAGTAGCAAAGATTAATTCGCGCGCTAATCACAAACTGTCGTTTTGCGCGGATGCCTATTAGTGTCGCGACAGTGACAAAAATCACAAATACAAAGCACAGATATCTTGGCGGGTAACGTCGCTTGTCAATCGGCAGCGCGGGAAACGCATGCGCGATCGATGACAGATAGATGAATGAGCACTATCACAGAAGTGCGTTCTGAACGCACGGAATTCTTTGCAGTCGTTTGTGTTATGCCATCGATTGTTTGTAACTCCGTATGTAAATGCTTTGATTATATACAAGTATATAATCAAATTGTAAATGCTATTTAACCCTCGCTTTTATTTAAATAATATTCATGCATTCGAAATAAACCGACAGAATTTATGCAGTTGCGATGTTCAGACCAAAGGGATTTTACTTTTATTTACAATCATCAAATGAAAGTTTTTCATGAGATAAAATTAAAGCTTTTTGAATAATAATATTTTTTAAAAGAATATTAACAATGCTATAAACATTACTAATATTCCCCTTAACCACTCGTGGTAAGCTTAAATTGTTTGTGTTACGAGTGGTTCACGCCAGTTGTCGAATGGCGGATTCGAACCCACGATCTTTTTGAGTTTGCGGTCGCTTCAATAATATAATACTTCATTCTTGTTATAATTTATTAGATGAATAACTTTTATCTGGCTATTAAAAAATCATTCTTAAGGTAACAAAAAATAATATGATGCTTCAGGCTAAACTTCCGTAACAAAGAAAATACTATTTACTTAGAATAGAGGGTCTACCTATCTCTATTCCAAATCAATAGTAGTCTCCTCTTTTTAGGCATAAAAATGGTTTAAATATCTTAACGAAGTTTATGTGATGACGTCTTTGAACAATACCTGAAGGATTTGGTAACTTTGAATTAAGAATTTTAATGAGAATTTCGGAAAGGAAATAAGGAATATGTGACAAGTGATAAGTCGGATTGGATTCTTAGTAGCAACTTCAGATGATTCCTGCCTTTATGACTCACGCAGCTTTCTCATTAGGAAAGGAAACTGTTATCGCATTCGGAACTCAGACGGATCGTGACGAGGGCTAGTTATGTATATGCGCTAGACATTCCGGAATTTTTAAAGAAATATAAGTAGTATATATCAAACAAAAAATAATCATTTCATAATAAAAAATAAAAAAATAATTTCATTCGAAACATACAGTGTCTAAATACCATATTTATATTATTGCTGCATTTAGACGATTCCAAAACATTTAAAATGTAATTACGCAATGCCTTCCGCTCAGCATCTTCTTATATTTAATTTGTTATTGTTAATTATATTGGAGCTGATGTCGCTAGCGTAAGCTTTTGCCAGGACACAACAGGCACTATTGTAGTTGTAAGTAGTCGTTAACTCGCGTACACATTCGCTCTTATGTCTTTGTTTACCATGATTAC
This sequence comes from Parnassius apollo, assembly GCA_907164705.1. Lineage (NCBI taxonomy): Eukaryota > Metazoa > Arthropoda > Insecta > Lepidoptera > Papilionidae > Parnassius > Parnassius apollo. The sequence continues at coordinate 1,770,380 of CAJQZP010001163.1, read as the reverse complement.
GAGTAGTGTAATGATCAGGAACTCCTTAATTGGCAGATTTTCGTAAATCCCACGTAAATTAATTCAGTGTAATGCGATAAGTTCTTTAACCACTGACTTATTTATCATATCATTTTATGAACTACAAGTAGCACTATAGCATTACCAACATATTATGTATAAAAGTATAATAATTGTGCTTATTACAGCAATTATTACAAAATATGTTTAGAATCTGAAGCTTTAAAAGTTAAAAAATGCCATTTCAGTGATAATTTAAAATATAAAATGTAATAAATATAAAAATATAAAAATGTAAATTTTCACTTCATAATTTATTTATTTCGCACCACGAAACCACAAATGTCCCATTAAATTAGGTAGGTCTAAGTCACAACTGAACGAAGAAGAGAAGAGAAAACGGCAACGTGAACAGAATAAATTACCTAACCATGTGAAGAACTATACCTATCTAAAATGAGAAATATGTAAAAACGACGAGAAAGATATGGATATAGACTACTTTTTACTTGATCTCATTTTACTCTTTTGTATCATGTAGAGACAAAATGTTTTCACAAACGTTTTATCTATTAAATATTTAAAAAATATGTAAAAAATATGTTTCACTGACAAATTTTTCTTCCCGTTTGCCATAGTAGACCTATCCGATTTAACACATAGACCTGCTCGAGAACACTCGATAAAAAATAAATAGATAACATGACCGTAGTCGAACTGACCGTCCATTAGGCGCGGCTGGTGCCACTCGTCCCGCCAGTTCTGACCCTCCATCACATTCCCCAGTTGCCCGCCGATTTATTTTTTCAACGCGACACGATAAATCAGTTTTTCCGCGAGTTAATCAAGCAGTGCGCGCGCGCAGACCGCGGCGCGAGAAGAACACTTCTGTCGTCAGCGTGTGTCGGCACACGATCACCGCCCTGCACCGCCCACCGCCCAATCCCAACACCTCCAGCTTTATTTATGTAAGAGCTAGTTATGTACCTTGTAACGACCTACCGCCCGTTGTAGTATAGCTACATAGTACTATACTACAACTTCTGTGGTTTAGCTTCCAAGAATTTGAAAGTTGCTCCAATATTATAATATTTAGAACGTTCGTTATTTTATAGATCCTTGTTTGACATGTTAGAATGGTTGTTAAGAGGCCTTTGAATACTAATATAAAACATAAAACAATACCTACAAACTATATTTTACACCTAACCTATTGGACTAAATTAACAATGCTGATAAAATGAGAACAGATAATATTATTTTATTTTTTATACTTACACTAGCTTGGCTACTAGCTAGGCAGACGTTGTTTTGCCCGATCCTTTGTCATGTCCTATTAAAAATCGTTAAACTAGCAAAAAAAATAGTGGGTCACACATGGGCAAAAAAATATCCTATCTCTCAAGTTGGACAATGCACGTCAATTTGATTAAAATCGGTTAAGTAGTTTAGGAGTCCATCGCGGACAAACAACGTGACACTGACACGTAATTTATATAATATAATAGGTACTTACATAGAACAAGGGTGACAAACGAGCGAACGGTCTACTTGATGGTAGTGGATCTGTGACTCATAGACAATAAATTAAAAAAATACTCTGTAATAACCTTCGTAGGTCTATCACAGCCCTAAGATTGACTGGCAAAGAATGCTTTTAGCATTAAATCCGCCTTTTGAACCTGTTTAATATGTAAGGTTCAATAAAGTTTAAACAAATTAAAAAATGCAGATGAGTTGTTATCTCTACTAGATAGGTACTAGAGGACTAAGATGAAATACCTCGTTTCCAATAAAAAGGGGTCTTCGGTTCTCTACAATCACCACACGAGACACGGCAGCATTAAGCTGCAATTTTACGTCACTGTTATCTAAGAGCGTGGTCCTCCCCTGGTTCAGTCGACTCATTCGTGCTACAACCATAATAAAGCTTCAGAATGGTTCTACCACGTATAATGGCGATTAGTGCTGCAATTGCCAATCTGTCTACGAATCTACGTCTTTGGAAGAGGGTCATGTCCAATAGTGATCTTTTGAGAGCTGATGAAGAAGAAGAAGAAGACGAATTTAGAGTCATGCATTACATAGTAGGTAATCAGCTATGTAATACGATTAAAATAAAGAACTAAGAACATTTTATTCTCTTTAAGCACTTTGATTTTTTTTACAAGATCGGGCGACAAACGAGCGCACAGTCCACATGATGGTAAGTGGATGCTGTGGCCCATAGACATTTTCATTTCTCCACGATAAAGAATCAAAATGCAGACCCATTATCACCTCTGAGGACTAAGATGGCATGGCTCGTTTCCAGTAACAAGGGTCTCCGGATCTCTACACTCACCATACGAAAGAGCAGTAAGTATAAAGCTGCTATTTTACGCTGGTATTCTGTGAAAGGTCCTACCCCGGCCGAACCGACCCATTACAGTTGTTATTTATGTGGCTCTTCCACGTACTAAAAGTAGCAGCGCACCGCAACCCACTTCAAACACACCTTGTTTGAAGTTGGTTTTAGGTGTTCATAGGCTACATCAGATTTTCTGTAAGTTCGTTTCACATTTTCAGGTTTACAAATAGAACTAAATGTACTTTGTTATTCAATTATTTAAAGAAAACTTTTAACGCTATTTCTTTCAGCTTGCGCTCTACAGTTAGACCGTAAAAAAAATGCACATAGCCACTGTTAAAAGTGAAGTTATTTATATCACATATACCACGTAGGTCACCGTATAGCTGTAAATATATCTAATGCTTACACATAGTCCGGAGATTGGACCTGTCCGTCGACACTTAGTGTAAACACAAGCAAACTGGCAACACTGCGGTTCATATAAGCTTATTAGTATGTATTTAATATTAGAAGCTATGAAGAAATTATTTACACTTTTTTTACTTACATGGGTCATGGGTACAAGTAAATAATTGAATGCATTTGGTATGTTAAACAAAAGTGGTCGGCAAGATGTTGTGATTTTGATTGAGAAAGAACAGTGGGTGAACACTCATAAAGAATGAATGTGGTGAAAAGTGAAAACTAGAGAGCCAAAGCAAATTTATAGTGCAGCACCTGCAGTGAATTGCAGAGACAGCAACAAACGCGGTACGGTTTATACGTGGTAGAGCCACGCTGCGGCTATATTATGGTTGTAGCACGAATGGGTCGACTCGACCGAGGCAGTACCACGCTCTCATAGAGTACCACCGTAAACGAGCAGCTTGATGCTGCTGTGTTTCGTATGGTGAGGTCCGGTTCTCTACACTCACCAAGAGTGTAGAGAACCGGAGACCCGTTTTTACTGGAATCGAAGCATTCCATCTTAGTCCTCAGGGGTGACAACGCATCTGCGTTTTGATTCTTAATCGAAGATAAATATGTGGATGTCTATGACCCACAGCATCCACTTACCATCAGGTGGACGGTGTGCTCGTTTGTCACCCTTATTCTATAAAAAGATCTTCAAGGTAAGAGTGAGTCTTTTTCTACGCTAAAACTCTGCGATTTTTGATGTAGGACTCCATCACCGCGTACCATCAGGTGGGATTATGGTCAAGCAAGTGTTATAGTATATTAAAAAAGGTTTACTGTGTCACAGATTAGATAATAGTTACTATGTGAACTGCGTGCTCTTTTATCAAACTTACTTCTATAAAATAATATAGGAAATATTAAAATTTGAATACTAGGTATTACTCATCTTGTTAAGTAGCAAACGTTACGTAGGTTCCCTAGGTCGTTACTGGTAATACGCAATAGATGTGCACTTTTGATTGGAATAGCTTAACTTTGCGGGTAGCGTTGCAAGGCGTCCGGATAAAACCGGACACAGTCAGACTTTTTGGTCGCGTGTCCGGCCAAATTAGACGGTGTCCGGCCAGTGCTTAAGTAATAAGTACATGAAAAGTCTAAAAGTCTTCCATAATTGCAATAGTATAATAGCTCCGACAGTTCTTCTGACGCAGTGTACTGTGGTTACTTTTTTTCCTATTGCAATTATGGAAGTTTATATTGTAATGAATATTGAACGATTAATAATCCTAAAGAAGACTGATTCATTCAATTTCATTGTTATTTTCATTAGAATTTAGAGAAGAAAATTTTATGGTAAATGATAAAAAGCATCGTTTTACTTTAAAAAAACTGTCATGTTATACAAAGACTAAAACTTATTATATATATATATATATATATATATATATATATATATATATATATATATATATATATATATATATATATATATATATATATATATATTTCCCTGCACCGCAGAGCACGTGGTACCTACATCAACACTTACGAGTAAAATTACAATCAACAATTTCATTGGTGCCGGCGGGAATCGAACCCGGGTTGCTCGCTTACTGTGAAATTTACAACGAGCGCTTAGCCCTTGAGCTACCACGGCTCTTCAAAGTAAGGACTTTGAAGAGCGAAAAAGGTTTCGCGGATTTTTACAAAGTTTAAAAATGTTAAGGTTTTTAAATTCGACGCCTATATTTTTATGAATATATGCTCACCGTTTCTTCTTTTATTTAATAGCTTGTACTTCAGGGTGTTCCTATATTAAATTTAAAAACAGTAAGGGTTAAAAATAGGAAACAAAGTTTTTAATGTAACTATTCGGACGACCCTTCAGTTGTTACCTTGAACTTGTGATATTATTTAGTCAACTCAAAAGGTTGAAATAATAAATAGGTACCTACATAAGATAACTAGGGGTTAAATAAAAAATACTTTTGATTAAAAGAACAAACCGCATCCAAAACTAAAAGAAAAGTATCGAAGAATTAGTGTTAAATTTTGTTGTGACAGAGTGACTACCATTGCCCTCACCTCGGTGCAATGGAGGTCAAACCTGTTATTTTTTTGAACAGTCATTATTTTCAAAGCTAATTGCCGAAGTGATGTGATCTCAATTCATATCTAAATAAGTAAATTTTGTTATTTTATAGTTTCATTAAAGATTTAAGTGTAAAACAAGCTTTTATTATAATTCTCGCTTAAGTGACCCCCATTACCCTCTTTTACCCTAAAGCCCCGACCTCAGAAACTATGTATAACTTACGTGAAAATTAAGTATTTTCTTTTGTTTTTGAAGTCAGTTGTAGTTTTTTTTCAGAGTTAAATTTTTTAATCACGTTTAGGTAGTTTCATTTATTTTTATTTTTGACCTTTGAGAACTTGTGTTTTACGTCACGATATATAGAAATTTAATATCTATATAAAAGATTTTAATTAAGTACAAAATTTGGCTCGAGCTACACATAATAAGCTTACTGTATCTCGAAGTGAAATCATATGCTTGGAATTGGATTTAATTTTATTAATTACAGTATCCCAATAGTAAAAGCTCTTGCCGTAATTTAGAAAGAGTCTTGAGTGGACATTGTAACAGCACAAGGCTATCTTGGGACCAAGCAACTCAAGAATATGCCGATTTTGTTCACTAAAGATATTGTAACAGTTAACTAGAGCCAAAGCAGTGATCACAGATCATACTTGTCGCAGTGATACTGTTTTATTAGACTTACGTACATAAATGCTTCCTCCACTTTTCTATTGAAATTAGGTTAACTTTAACAGCATTAGGAACTAATTCATTTAAAATCCATTTTTATCTTTTGTGCTCAATAAAAAAGTGACCGGACCAAAAAAAAAACCTGAATGAAGGTAGCCCGGTCGAACTTTATCATTTTATCTCAGAATACCCCTCCCCGTGAGCATATATGCCTCAAAGTACTGGAAGCGTCGGGGATAATGAGTGATCCACCTCGTAAGTGGCTGCAGTGACCCACAGAAGTTCACATTTATCCTCAATTAAGAATCAAAATTCAGATGCGTTGTCACCCCTGACGACTAAGAACTTTTTATACGTGGTAGAGCCATGCTGCAGTTATATTAGTAGTATAGCTGTAGCACGAATGGCTCGACTCGACCGGGGAAGGACCACGCTCTCACAGAATACCAGCGTAAAATAGTAGGTAGTAGTGTTTCGTATGGTGAGTATAGAGAACCGGAGACCCTTTTTACTGGAAACAAGGCATTCCATGTTAGTCCTCACGAGTAACAACGCATCTGCATTTTGATTTGTGATCGAGGATAGATGTAGACGTCAATGGGCTACAGCAACCAATAACCATCAGGCGGACTGTGTGCTAGTTTGTTACCCTATCCTATAAAAAAAAGAAATGCCTCGTTTCCAGTAAAAAGGGTTTCCCGTTCTGTACACTCACCGTACGAAACACAGCAGCATTAAGCTGCTATTTTACACAGCTGTTCTGTGAGAGCGTGGTCCTTCCCCAGTTGAGTCGATCCATTCGTGCTACAACTATAAAAAATCGACTTTCTTCTCATTTAAAGTCCATACGCCTGCGCCGTGCTCAATCAATCAGAACACAGTATGTAAATCCATTATTATACTATGGTCATAATCAAACACAAACGTGACTCAGTCACGTCCCTATAAAATCGATCTAATCAGTTTAATCAGTCGTGTTTTATATCCCCAGGCATATTTTATAATAATTAATTGTAAATTAACCCTATTAGAAACATAAAAGTTAAAACAAACCACTTAATATCTTGTGCCGGAATGCTATTGCCGGTACAAATTATACCTAGGCGTGGCTGTAACTGTTCCTCTCTCCTCTCGCTTGTCTACTGCGCAGGAGTTGTTGTGAAAACGAGATGGATATATATTTAGGCGGAGCTTAAAGATGTCCCTTCCAAATCAGCCCACATGTGTTGGAGAACAAAAAAAATTGCAACAAATCACTGACTAATAGGAAGTTAAATGAGTCACAAAATGCACAGAGAGAACAATGTTGCAGATTATAATTAGAAAACGATACGTAGATAAATTAGCGCTTACTTTGCTGGCACTATGCCGTAATATCACATGGCAATATGTTTATTTCAACATTCCTCTGAAAAAAAAATTTACACTATGAGACAATGCTTTCTTATGCTTTTAACTATAAATTTTTATTGATTTGATTGATTTTATATATAATAATATTTACCTAAAGACGTACTGACTTTTTAGGGGATTTGAATGACATTCACGTGATCCATGCCAACTGATGAACAGTCAGTTCAGCAGTAAACATTATTATGACTGGTAGCGGACTCTTTCCTGATTTAAATAAGATTCCTGCTGATTATAATCGTGTACTGGCATAAATTTTTTTAAGCCTTACTAGGAGGTAGTTTTATTTTTGTCTATTGGTCCGTTTTGGTTGATATTAAGTAGATAATACACATAACCTCGTCTAGTTTCTGTCGTGAAGTAGCAGTGAAACTACTGCCATGTCCAGTCCAACATTTCAGTTTCTAGTCCTCAGAGATGACAAACGCATCTGTGGGCTTCCATGCTTCATTCCAAGTTTGTTGTGGGTATCCGGGTTGCAGCTTAACTTCTTACGATAATTGCAATTGCAACCGATGTTTAAAATGTGTTTATTGTAAAGACGAATGGAGAATAGAGTTTTACCTACTTGTCTCATAAACTCAGTTTAGGGTTCATTTACAAAATTTAAACTGCTTTACTTATTAAATACTATCTGGTACGCGGCGCGTTTCTGCCACAAAAAAAATAGTTGTTGAAATATCGTTTTAAATTTGAAAGTTATGTGGTTTAATCAGAAATAAAAATAAATTATTGAAGTAGAATGATATATAATTTTCAGATAAATGTTTCAGTGCGATACGCGCGCCACCTAGTGTAAGTTAATTGTACTATGTCTACAGCTTTGGCGCAAGTGCAAGCAATAAGTTAACAAAGTTTTAGCGCAATCTCATGAACGTTATGGCAGCGCATAAAATACGAACAAACAAAAATTAATTTTTATACATTAGATTTCTTCCTTTACGATTCATGCTTCAACCCATAAAATGTCGTAAAATTTAAAATAACTTTTATCCCAGTACCAAGAACAAAATGCATTTCCGAACGCAACAGAAAAATGGAGTCGCTCTTCCCGCGCTTTATTTACGTTTATGGCCGAAGCGACGACAGCGCTAACGACGCCATCTTCCTGCCGCGCATTTGTCTGTCAACGGGCACTCGCAGCGCGGCCGCTACGCGCCGGATGCATCTTCAGAAAAACAGTTTTGACTGTTATCCATACATAAACTAGATGAATTCGGATAGATCTAAATAGGCAATTTAAGCAAATATCTAAAAACATAGATATTTCTTTTATGTATATTCAGTTAATTTGGTAGTAATTTCATACCTTTACCAAAGTAAAATAAAATAAGATAACAACATTCAGCCATGAAAATATCAACGCAACCAAACAATCGATGACATGGGATGCCAAATGCCAATGCATACGCTTCAGTGTGAAATTGCATCTCTACTTTTTTATAGAATATGAGTCCCAAACGAGCAAACAGTCCACCTGATGGTAAGTGGATGCTGTGACCTATAAACATTTACATCTACCCTCGATTAATAATCAAAATGCAGATGCGTTACCACTCCTGAGGACAAAGAGCCACGTTTCCAGTTAACAATTTATTTTCTACAACTTATTTTCGTAGCAATAATTCATTCCAAATATCTAAGATATAGTCTGAAACGTTCTGCAAATAAATATGAATGCTTGTAGACATCATCCAGCCCACACAGATAAAACGTTTGGTTCGGAATATTAAATACAAAGCCAGTCAGTAGGTATAGTAAATATGTAGATGCGATTATCAAATAATATAGACATAGGTATGTACTAACTTACAGTGTGATGACCACACAGTAATCAAATTCCATAAGGTTTAAAAATAGAATTCAGTATTCTAGCATATTTATTCAAGTACCTATCAAACAAAACCTGAAATTGTCAGCTGAACCTCATCATCTAAGGAAAGTAAAGTATATATACAGAAGTCCCGTTGTTTACCGAGCATAGAACACCAATTATCTTCTCTCTACCGACAGGTGGAGGGCATCCTCCAATTTTTCTCAAGATGCTTTTGGAGAAGATAAGAGTCCTCCGCGCTGCCGTATTGCATGTTGACGGACTGAGCATATCCTTGAAATATTCTTTTAATTTGCAGGTTTCTCAGAACTCAGGTTGCTTGCATATTATGACTTATATTACTCAACTAATTATAATAAGGTTTTAGTAACAGTAATCCCATTACGTCTAGCATGTACCTACTTTTTGCTAGAACGAATTAATGAATGCCTCCGACAGTCTTATGATAGTAAAAAGGAATTATATTCGGGTATATAAATAGACTAAGACAGATCACAAGCTCAAAGTCATCGAAACATTAAAAAAATTCATTCCCTATTATTTCAACTTTAGAAAAGGAATTTTCTTAAAATTTACTTACTTATACGGTATGGTTATCACGAGATATAATCAATATAATAAGAAGGAATCATTAAATTTGGTTCAAAATTGAAAATATTGTGTAATATACACACATAAAATAACGTACAGACGAGTTGGAAAACTACTTGTTTTTTTAGTAATTAGATTTATGAAAATTGTACAGAAGTCCGAAGAGTACAATCTGCCACTTTTCCTGGCATATGTGGACTATGAGAAAGCCTTTGATTCCGTCGAAATTTGGGCGGTGCTACAGTCTATTCAGCGGTGCCAAGTTGACTGTCGGTATATCTAAGTGCTGAAGTGTTTGTGAAGTAGGGCTACGATGGCTATCCGTGTACAGAACCAGAGTACGAAACCTATCCAACTGCAGAGAGGTGTAAGACAGGGTGACGTTATTTCCTCGAAACTTTTCACCGCTGCAGTGGAAGCCGTTTTCAAGCTACTGGCCTGGAAAGCATACGGTATTAACATCAATGGCGAGTACATCACTCACCTTCGATTTGCCGCCGATATAGTCCTTATGGCAGAATCGCTGGAGGACCTAAGCACGATACTCAAAGACCTCAATAGTGCCTCCCAATGGATAGGTCTTAAGATGAACATGTACAAAACAAAGATCATGTTTAATGTCCATGTCACACCTATGCCGGTAGTTGTTGGAAGCACTAAGCTCGAAGTTGTTGACGAGTACGTTTACCTGGGACAAATAGTCCGAATAGGTAAGTCCAACTTTGACCGAGAGGTCAATCGACGGATTCAACTCGGCTGGGCAGCGTTCGGGAAATTACGACGCATCTTCTCGTCAGGTATACCTCAAAACCTGAAAACTAAGTTGTACAACCAGCGCGTGTTGCCAGTGATGACCTACGGAACCGAGACGTGGTCCTTCACTGCTGGCCGTATGACGACGCTCAAAGTCGCTCAGCGATCTATAGAGAGGGCTATGCTCGGAGTTTCGGAGTGATAAACTTAAAAATGGGGATATCTGCAGTAGAACCAGAGTGACCGACATAGCCCAACGGATTAGTAAGCTGAAGTAGCAATGGGCCGGCCATATAGCTCGAAGAATCGACAACCGTTGGGGAAAAAAGGTTCTCGAATGGCAGCCTCGTACCGGTAGTCGAAGTGTAGGGCGACCCCCCACTAGATGGAGGGACGACCTGGTAAGACATGCAGGAAGTCGATGGATGCAAACGGCTCAGGACCGTGCTTTGTGGCATGCCTTGGGGGAGGCCTATGTTCAGCAGTGGATTTGTGAAGGGCTGTAATGATGATGATGATGATGAAATTTAATGAGAATAAAACTTTTTACCAAAGTAAAGTTGGCTCACATGTACATACATACGCGATTCTTGCTTCTAACAAACGGCAATGCAAAGTCCGACAGATAGTGAAAACTTTATCGAAATATCATTTATTCATTCATTTAGTATAGCCTATTAAATTAAGTACCTACTGACTTTCCGCCATTATATGAAATATACGAATCCAATTTCTATAGACTGATAAAAGAAACCATGCAGTATTGCGAATGCTGGCCTGTTAGTTCTGCATCTGTTTCTATTTCCTATTTCGGCTGCTGAGTTTTCGTTCTGAAGGGTTTTACGTGGTAGAGCTATGGGAAGAATCGCTCTCACAGAATACTAGCCTAAAACGCTGCTGTGTTTCGTATGATGAGTGTAGGAACCGGAGACCCTTTTTATTGGAAAAGAGGCATTCCATCTTAGTCCTCACGGGTGACAACGCATCTGCATTGCCGGGCCGCATGCCACCACTTACCATCAGGTGGACTGCGTGCTTGTTTGTCACTCTTATCCTATAAAAAAAAGAAAGCCTGTATAATATAGTTAGACTATGAGACATTCCATCTTATACTTCATAGTTGACACTAACACATCTGTAGTATTCTTTACTTAAAGGTGGTTGCGTGTGTCCATGGGATGCAGTTTGCACTACTATCGGATACAACTGTAAGTTAATTTTTTAGTTCTATTTTATAAAAAAAATTGGTTGACCCTGCAGGCCATTCTTGGAACTTCCCGCTAATTTCAAATGCAAAGCGCTCCAAATTTCACCAAATTATTTTGCGAAATCTCGAAGTTATGTTAAAAAACGTTTTTATCAAATTCTTTCTCCTTCGATATACCACGAACGAATGAACCGATTTTTATTTTCCTAACGGCATACGACGTCATTTTTTGAGGTTCAGAGCTGATTAGTTTTTGAAATCGATCGGTAAAGCCGTTTAAAAGTTATTTCAAAAAATCAATTCTTAAATGTTTTTATTTGGTACATATTATCACCAAATCTATTCCACATTGAGATCCATAGAACGCCGCAAACCGCATTTCAATCGATCAACGATTTAATAAGGGTTAAAATAATTTTAATTTAATTTTCGGTTTGCGGCAAAAATAATTTGGTGAAATTTGAAGCGCTTTGCATTTGAAATTAGCGGGAAGTTCCAAGAATGGCCTGCAGGGTCAACCAATTTTTTTTTATAAAATAGAACTAAAAAATTAACTTACAGTTGTATCCGATAGTAGTGCAAACTGCATCCCATGGACACACGCAACCACCTTTAAGTAAAGAATACTACAGATGTGTTAGTGTCAACTATGAAGTATAAGATGGAATGTCTCACAGCCTAACTATATTATACAGGCTTTCTTTTTTTATAGGATAAGGTGACAAACGAGCACGCAGTCCACCTGATGGTAAGTGGTGGCATGCGGCCCGGCAATGCAGATGCGTTGTCACCCGTGAGGACTAAGATGGAATGCCTCTTTTCCAATAAAAAGGGTCTCCGGTTCCTACACTCATCATACGAAACACAGCAGCGTTTTAGGCTAGTATTCTGTGAGAGCGATTCTTCCCATAGCTCTACCACGTAAAACGTAAAACCCTTCAGAACGAAAACTCAGCAGCCGAAATAGGAAATAGAAACAGATGCAGAACTAACAGGCCAGCATTCGCAATACTGCATGGTTTCTTTTATCAGTCTATAGAAATTGGATTCGTATATTCCATATAATGGCGGAAAGTCAGTAGGTACTTAATTTAATAGGCTATACTAAATGAATGAATAAATTATATTTCGATAAAGTTTTCACTATAGACGTTCAAAAGTTATGAAAGGTTTACATACTTACACACACACATATATGCATACATCCGTACGGACGTCCACGTCCTTCCTGGGATCTCAAAACGTCGAGATCTGATGAAAACTCAATTTTCGAAAATCGGGGTGAAACCAATAACTTTCCTATTTTCGAAAATTTTCATTTTTTTTTTTTGCAGGAAGTTAACAATTGACCGCCCAACGCGGTGAGTATAAGAACAAAATTATTTCTAAAAGATTTTAATTTTAATGAAGCGCAATATCCTAGTTCTAACAACACTATGGTTAATCTATTTGAACTAAACTTTTATTGTAAACAAGGAACACTGCCGTTTTGTTTATTAGACACGATCGTAAAGCCTCTAAGTACCAACCAGTGTGTATGCAACATTAACTAAAATTCCAGTGGGCTTTCACTTGCGATGAAATCCCTACAATAAGTTATTTTTTAGTTATTAAACTTTCTAAACAAACTTTAGAAATAAAATAAGTATAAATAATTATACATATTCGGTGCTCGCACCATTACTTATTTCAAATTAAACATTGTGTTTCTCAATATTTGTCATCAAATTTTAAATCAGTTATTTTCTGCTATCTATTTGTGGCGCTAAATGTTAGTCGTCATAGAAGCTAAATGTGATCGGACAATATTAAAATTCAAAACGGCCAAAGTAGGTTTTAAAACGACATTTATTTAATAGATTTAATATAGGTAGGTACATTGATAATAAAAGATTTCGGAGCCTTATAAAGATGAAAGATGAAACGAAAAGAGCAATTGTTGCTCAGGGGTTAGGCCCTCGTCGTATATTTTACTGTATGCGAGCAACACGGGTTTGAACCCCGCCGAACCTATGAAATTGTTAATTGTAATTTTAAGTGCTGATTTAACACGTGCTCGGCGGTGATATCGTGTACAAACCTGCATGCCTGAGAAGTAAGAAAAAGATCAAAGATTTCACAAGTCCACTAACACGCAATAGGACTTCGCAGTGGACCCTTCCTTTCCCTAAAACCCTCCGTGAAATATGAGGAAGTATTTGCTCAGTGGTACGAATATAGGCTGTCATCATCATCATCATTACAGCCCTTATATATATATATATATATAAGGATATCCTCATTTCTAAGTTTATCACGCAAAGAAACTCCGAGCATAGCCCTCTCCATAGCTCGCTGAGTGACTTTGAGCGTCCTCATACGGCCAGCAGTGAAGGACCACGTCTCAGTTCCATATGTCATCACTGGCAACACGCACTGCTTATATAACTTAGTTTTCAGGTTTTGAGGTATACCTGACGAAAAGATGTGTCGTAATTTCCCGAACGCTGCCCAGCCGAGTTGAATCCGTCGATTGACCTCTCGGTCGAAGTTGGACTTACCTATCCGGACTATTTGTCCCAGGTAAACGTACTCGTCAACAACTTCGAGCTTAGTGCTCCCAACAACTACCGGCATAGGTGTGACATGGACATTAAACATGATCTTTGTTTTGTACATGTTCATCTTAAGACCTATCCGTTGGGAGGCACTATTGAGTTCATTGAGCATATAGGCTTGACAGATTATTCTGATAATAAAAACATAACTAAGCTCGTTATCGGTTACTCGTATGACACCAGGGACCACCCGTCATCCAGACGCAAGTCAGCAATCTTTCAGCCTACGTGTGTATTCAAACAACCTCCTGTGTATAACAAATAATGAGATCAAATCTACTTACTATAGTAGGGCTGTTTGTAAACTTTTTTAATAACAAAATTCTAAAAATTGTAGTCAAATTCTTTCTTCACTTATTTACGATTCTGTAATGCATTCCATTTAAATACCTAACCAGCCAGTTACATTTTCCTATCATCATCATCATCATCATTACAGCCCTTCAACAAGTCCACTGCAGCACATGCAGCACATGCTGCACATAGGCCTCCCCCAAGTAATGCCACAAAGCACGGTCCTGAGCCACCTGCTTACATCGACTTCCTACATATCTTACCAGGTCGTCACTCCATCTAGTGGGAGGTCGCCCTACGCTACGCCTACCGGTACGAGGCTGCCACTCTAGAACCTTTCTTCCCCATCGGTCATCGGTTCTTCGAGCTATATGGCCGGCGCATTGCCACTTCAGCTTACTAATCCGTTGTGCTATGTCGGTCACTCGGGTTTTACTGCGGATATCCTCATTTCTGAGTCCATCACGCAGAGAAACTCTGAGCATAGCCCTCTCCATAGCTCGTTGAGCGACCTTCAGCGTCCTCATACGGCCAGCAGTGAAGGACCACGTCTCCTACGTTTTCCTAGCTTGGCTTAAAACCACAAAAAATAATAAAAATTCTCTCTACTGAGTTTTATTTAATATATCAAGTCCTCCCTACCTTAAAGAACGTCTCGAATTTCTCAGCTCCTCTTACAAACTTTCCCTTCGATCCTTAGAAAACCTTTCCCTTCTATGTCCCTTGCAGTCTTCTACATATTACAGTAAATCTTTTTCAGTTCTTGGAGTGAAGCTTTAAAATTCCTTACCATCAACTATTTAACGTGCTCAAATAATAGACTCCTTTAAAAACCAAGTTAAAAAACATTATCTTTTCTTCTAAATTATCCCTCCTCCTTTTACCTATTCCTGTCGTTTTATGATCACTAGTCTGTCAATGAAGTAAATTCCGGCATGTTTATTAATTTACTTTTATATTTGTAGATAATAATATTATATATAGTGCACTCTACCCATTTATTAACTTTTTTAGATTTAGGGCCACTTCAGCAGCCTCACCGTCACCGCTGTGTGATCGATGGCGTAAATGATTTGATCACTACCCGAGTCCACCATCACCTATATATAGTAGAGAAAGTTGGGTCGTCAAGTTGATGGAGACGTTGGAAGCAGATGTCATTGAGTGCAAGCACGTGGGTGGTTTAAGCGCAAGGGAGAATCCAGGACAGTCTAGTTAACTTGTGTCTCCGCTCAGTCAAGAAATGTAGTTCTAAGTCTTAAGATGGTGATACACTTTGCTGAGAATAACGTGCATTCTTTGGATATTAGAGAGGTAGAATTTTAATAAGAAGACGTGCAACCGTGTTTAACCGTACTTACATTTCTTTTTATCGCTTCTCATGAGTAGGTAAACGGTGAATAGGGGAATGGCAGTTGGAGGAGGCGTTGCGTTAACAATCCTGTGACACGACCAGAGCTACAGCGCCAATGAGAGCTTAAAATAGAGACGGTGAGGATGTCCTCTTCAGATCCCCCCTCCGTCATATAATGTCTTCACCAAGGATCATGCTAGAACACGAATATGTCATTTTGCGATATGTCTTTGCATTGGTGGGTAACTTAAAAGCCAGTCGTCGAAGCCTACCACAGGAAAGTAGTACTGCTCGTATATCACTATCAATGGGACACCTGGAGTCAGAGTACAAGTATTTCGTACGGACGCGAGCAGTAATAGATTCGAACTCCATAACACTCCATACAATGTATGTTTTATTTAATTTAATGTATTTGTGACACATATTTTTAATTAATTACATTTTTCTGCACTCCTTCGTCATATAAAGTTTAACTATGCCGAATCTCACACTCATAAGTGCGCGCAATCTTAAAAAAGGGTACACAGTTTTAAATAAAAATAACAACAAAGATATTAAAATCATTGTTGTTATTTTTATTTTAAAGTTAATTTCTTCTTGGTCAAGGTGTCATTATTTTTATCACTTCAAAACATAGAGTCATAAAACTATCATCGAGCTCTTCAGGTGAACGGCCGCGGGCGCGCGTCGTTCGCAACATGTCTCCCATATTTCCGTCATCGATGTGTCTGATGCGCGCCAAAATAAGATTATTGGAAATTTGACACACACGAGCGCACGCGCTTTACGATCTGCGCTACACGGACTCTGATACTGATGACGCATTTCAGTGGTCCTTCTGACGGTATTTATGGAGTCTCGGATACTGACACGGGTAACTAGGTACTAGAATAGATGGACCAACTGGTTTATGACCAATGAAAAATATTATCTTGAAAGTAGGTAGGTATTATACATATATATATATATATATATATATATATATATATATATATATATATATATATATATATATATATATCTTCCTTGCCCTAAAACCCTCTCAGAAATGAGGGGAGGCCTGTGCCCAGCAGCGGGAAGTATATAGGCTGTAACTTTACTTTACTTTTATGTAGGTATAGTTGTGCCTACATACCAGAAACATAATCGCAATGTCTGAAGGCATTGGTGGTTGCAGTAGGTTTTTTTATAAAATAAGGGTGACAAACGAGCACACTGTAATCCCATACATTCAAATCAATTCTCAATCAAGAACCAAAATGCAGATGCGTTAGCACCCCTGAGGACTAAGATGGAATACCCCGTTTCCAGTAAAAGGGTCTCCGGTCCTCTATACTCGCCATATGGCAGCACTGAGCTACTATTTTACGCTCGTATTCTGTGAGAGCGTCGTCCTTCCCCGGTCGAGTCGACCCATTCGTGTTACAATCATAATATATTGGGTCCTTACATATGAAATTAGCGTTTTGTCGTACTGACCACTTTGATCTGAAATATCTCCTCTTTGGTTAAGAATTCCAAATTCAAATTCATAAATTCATTTAGTTGGTACATTTGAGTTTTGAAAACAATCGTTAATTTGTTTTTTCCTCATTATTTTTTTCTTTTACGTCGCTTATTACCGCACATTGGAAAAAATGAAATATCGGTATATTTAGGAGTACGAGTTCTACTGTGGCACGAGTGCTGCAGAAACGGCTCAAAGGATTAATGATGTGTACTGCGCTCGTGTCGCAAAAGAAAGCACGGTACGTTTTTGGTTTCAATGTTTTCGATCCGGAAATTTCGACCTTCAGAACGAACCGTGGACCCGTGGACGGCCGGAGACCAAAGTGGAAAATTAAGAATTACTTAAAGGCTATTGTGGAAGCGGATCCATGATAAAGCACTTCAGAGATAGCTGCAGGCTTCGGGGTAAGTGATAAAACTGTATTAATCCACTTGAAGCAAATCGGGAAAGTAAAAAACTTGAAAGTTTTTTTGTAAAGGGATCAATGAACCTAAATGTTGAATGTGCAATGATGGCAAAAGTGCATAGATAACAACGGTGCATACTTTAATTACATGTATTTTACAAAAGAAAATTGACTTTATATTCCTCCCGTACAAAACGCCAGTTTCATATTATAAGGTCCCATTAACTGCAGCGTGGCTCTACCACGTAAGGTTAGGTTGCAAACAGATATATTTCGCACTTGAGAGTCCAACAACACACATTTATGAACAAAATCACATATACTAGCGACCTTTTAGGCTGTGCTCGGGTAGCATTTATTAATGGGCGTTGTTTATTTATAATTTATAAGGCAAATTATTTATAAGGCAAATAAAGACCATTTATATTATTCATTTTTAATTTTTTTTAGTTCAATTTTTTGGATAAAATAAAGCCTAGCTGGTAACAGAATAAAGGATAGTGTCGTAAACTTCTATGAAAATCGCCATTTAAAAGATTAACCCGCACTGTCATACAGACAGACAAACATTTTAAATACTATTATTAATGTCATAAGCGGCATGCAAATTATGTTTTTTTATTTCTTCTTTCTTCAATTTCAAACAAACTCAAGGGCCATAGACAAGTGTCGAAAGATCGCCTGATGATGTCGAGCCACGTTGGATATGTGTTAGTGGGCTGCGGCTTGAGGAGATTCCTCTCCCTGGACCGCTGTAGTCGAGGTGGAGTCGTAAGAGAAGAGGAGTGTTGGTATGATGATTGGCGATGCGCCACTCGACTAACTTTCGCGACTTTGGTGAGGCTGCACCATTTGCTGCTTCCAAGTGCTCGTTTTTTCCTGGCTCCATTCACATATCGGGCTTGGGGAGTCCGTAGTGCAGCTCGTATCTCTATAAATGTTTCCTCGGTTTAAGATCTTTGTAGAATATTTAGAGACGATACCAGGAGACCCGACGGTATGCGTTTAGTTGCTTGAGAGAAAGAGATAAAGCTTTAGTGTGGGATACTTGCGATTATACTTGCGAACACTTTGACAGCATCCCATCTCAGGAGCACCTCGTCTAAAGCAGGGTGGCATTAGAGGCAACTGAACCAAGTAAATAGCCCAGAGTATCTGGAAGATAAGTACATATTTGTGCAATTTGCTGTAGAGACTATTGGTCCGTAGGGTGCACGTGCGGTGTAGTTCCTAAAAAACTGTATCTGCGACTGATCATCGCTGCTGGTAATAAGAAGTTGTTTAGTTTGTTGTCCTGCTTGAGGGGTTGTGAGGACATGTAGCCAGCATTCTTGGGATGATACTACAGAAAGTAGGACTTTATGATAACTTCAGTTATTTTTTTTAAATATTGTAATTTCAATTTCGAAAATGACGTTGTAAATAACTGATAACTATGTAATTCAAAGTTATAGTTATATTATATTTTTTTATATTATCTTGCTAGCTCGTACCCGGCGCATTGCTGCCGCAGAAGAAATAATTGTGGAAATATCGTTAAAATGTAGAACAGTTATTATATGCGTGTTTTGGCGGCTGGTGGCGCCACCGCTTTTTTTTTTTTTTTTTTTGTTTTTTTAATTTTGTTTTTTTTAAATTTTTGGTTCCCGGGTTAAGATAAATCTGGCTGGGCTGCCCAGTGTTTTCGTTTTTTTTAAGTGTTTAATTAGGAAGGATAATACAATCATTGAATTAGAATGATATAGAACTTTCTATAACTTTCAAACAAATAGTCGGTATAATACGCACGCCACCTAGTGTCAGTTAATTGTACCATGCGTATAACCTTCGCACAAGTGCAACCAATAAGTTGACTAAGTTTGACCGCAATCTGATGAACGGCATGGCATCGTAGAAAGTACGAACAAGCATAAATTTTTATATAGTAAAAAATATTTTACTGTCTATAGACAGACCTGTAGTTGATTAGAATAGGCGTTATTATAGCAGCCGATTTGTTTTTTATAATACTAGAACTAAATGAGCGGTTGACTATTAAGTTTTTAGGAAGAAGGAAGGAAGTTTTTAAGAAATTATGTTTTTATTTTTATTTCCTGTAGTTAGTTTAATCTTAATAATTTTTTGGTTGAATGGTTAAAGGTTATGATGGCTATCCGAGTACAGAACCAGAGTACAAAACTAATCCAACTGTAGAGAAGTGTAAGACGGGGTGACGTTATATCCCCAAAACTCTTCGCCGCTGCATTGGAAGACTACTGCTACTGGACTGGAAAGGATACGGTATTAACATCAATGGCAAGAAAATCACTCACCTTTGATTTGCCGACGATATAGTCTTTATGGCAGAATCGCTGGAAGACCTAAGCGCTATGCTCAATGACCTCAATGGTGTCTCCCAACGGATAGGTCTTAAGATGAACATGGACAAAACGAAGATCATGTTTAATTTCTACGTCACACCTATGCCAGTAGTTGTTGGGAGCACTATGCTCGAAGTTGTTGACGAGTACGTTTACTGGCTCAAATAGTCCGACTAGGTAAGTCCAACTTCGACCGAGAGGTCAATCGGCGGATTCAACACGGCTGGGCAGCGTTCGGGAGATAACGACACATCCTCTCGTCAGTCGTAAACTTAGAAATGAGGATATCCGCAGTAGAACCAGAATGACCGACATAGCCCAACGGATTAGTAAGCTGAAGTGGCACTGGGCCGGCCATATACCTTGAAGAACCGACAACCGATGGGGAAAAAAGGACCCCCCACTAGATGGAGTGACGACTTGTTAAGACATGCAGGAAGTTGATGGGTGCTGGCGGCTCAGGACCGTGCTTTGTGGCATAACTTGGGAGAGGCCTATGTTCAGCATTGGACTTGTGAAGGGCTGTAATGATGATGATGTTTTCATTGCAATCGTTTGAATCTTTTTCGTCATCACGGATACGTTAAAAATTCGACTACTTTAAAGTTTGATAGTAAAGAAATTCGAGCTGTACCCGGCTGTATCTTCCCATTGCAATCCTGAGTCCCCCATTTTTATGTCAAAAAAGCAGAGAATAAAAGACATTAACCTCATTGTTACTAATGCCGACAAGGGAAATACTGTTGTCATTATGGAGAATAGCGGGTACAGCCAGAATGTTAATGACTCAACTAAAAAGTTTACTTCGTATTTTAAAGTACCTACGTATACAAAAGTCATCCAGCAAATAATTATGTCGTGTACATATCAATATTATCGATAACAGAATAGGATATTTTGATTGACAACTATAGGTATGTTGTTTTTTGAAATTATCCATGAAAATGTTTGCCATAAGTAGATTTAGAGGGGACCCTATTGCTAACCAATCTTTTTGTATACAGAAACGGTTATTAAACCGGAAATAATTTTGTTTCTTACAGAGAAAGCTTAAGTTAAGGCCAGCCACACACTACATACGGAATTCCGTTTCCGAATTCCGAAACGGAACGAACGACTCGGCCACGCACATACGGAATCCCGTTTTGCCCGCAAAATTCCGTACGAAAAACTACCATAGGTGTGTGACGGGTCATTGATTTTGTATGGACTTGCTGCGTTCGGAATCCCGAAACGGAATTCCGTATGTATGTGGCGGACCTAAGAAGATCATTTGTTTACCCTGGATGTAGAACATGTTTATCAAAGAGATATGCAAAAAATCAGGGGATAGGACATTTGTGAAAAGATTATCAACATCTAAAGATAACAACATACATTTAGGAGGAATACGACTATCTTTAATTTTGGAAATGAGATCTAAACTATTTTAAGGCTGTAAATTGGGTTGAAATCAGATTTCTCTCCAAATAGGAAGTGTGTTTTTTAGCAAGGAAATAAGCTGGTGCACCTATATATGAGACAACTGGACGAATAGGAACATGTTCTTTATGTATTTTAGAAATACAACTCACTATCACTGACTATCACGATATCTCAAGAACTATAAAACATACAAACTTAAAGTTTGGAAAGTAGGTTCCTTTTATGGCGTAGAGGTCAGTTGAGAAACGGTTTTGAGAAAATCCTCCCCTAGAGGGGTTGAAATGGCAGTTGGAAGTTTGTATGAAAGTCCTACATTTTTGAAGTTAGTGTTACCGCCACTTCTCAAATTGAAAGATTCCGCATTTCAGGTCAGATTCATCAATCAGATTTCCTTTATACTTATAATCAGATTTCCTTTATTATATATAATATTACTTTATAATAATAATTATAAAGTATTATATAATATTACTTTATAATTATTATCAGATTTCCTTTATTATTAAATACCTTTCATTCATACCATTACTTAAATTATTAGCAAAAATAACATATTATAATATTTTGAAAGATGAGTTAGTGCTTAAATTTTTTAATAAAGTAAGTATTATTACTTTTTTGAATGTGCATACGAGTTGCTTTTATTTTAATGGTCATTTATGCTTAGATACATTCAAATCCCCGCCGGTAGGGCTGAGTATAATTATAAAGATCTCAATGAAAACGTTATTTTGGCACTAAAAAGTATTATATTTTGTAAATATGCATTTCCACGATATTAACTTGGTTGCAAATAGCTTAAATAGCTTAAAATATTTTTCCGATAGCGTAACTAACCAACTAAGAACACAATGAAAATGCTTAAAATACTAATCGACTCATATTACCATCAAATCTGATTGAAATTGTTCATGGGACCACTATGGAGGTATACTTTATTAAAAAAAATATAAAAAACTCAACCTTGCTCCTATTAGACAACGTACCGCAATATCTTTGTGGTCAAATTCTTCGATATTAGTTTTCTAATAGAAGCAAAGGTGACAAACCTGCACACAGTCCACCTTATGTTCAGTGAATGTTTATAGTACATGACGCCTAAATTCTTATCCAAGATTTAAAATGCAGATGCATTGCATCCATCAAGATAGAATGCTCCGTTCTTAGTGAAAAGGTTCACTTTACATTCGGAGACAACGTGGTTGGTCAAGTTGGAGCGGACCCCGAAAGCCTGGCTCGGTCTCAGTCTGGCCGGGCATCGAGACCGAAGCAAGATGGTGGTGTTCGTGTACGGTATGCATCCGACCGGAGCGGCTGCGAAAGCTACCCCAGCTGTCAAAGTCGGTGATGAAATCTTGGAGGTGAACGGCATAGTGCTGCACGGCAGGTGTCACCTTAACGCATCCGCTATCATCAAGGGCCTCGTGGGACCTGTGTTCAAGATCATCCTCCTCAGACGCAAATCAGCCTTAGTAGATGTCGCAGTCAAACCATTGCTACCAACACAGTTTCCAGTCGCTTTAAAAGAAGACTCGGAGGATCGGTTTGCTGGGTACAAAGGCGCTCGCGACATAACTATCAAGAAGGGTCCGGCGGGCTTAGGCATCATGATAATAGATGGTCGGCACCAGGAGGCTGGTCGTGGGATATTCGTGTCGGATCTACAAGAGGGTAGTGCAGCGGAACAGGCCGGTATGCAAGTTGGTGACATGATTTTAGCCGTCAACCTGAGGTACGAGAAGAAGCTGCCAGCGTTCACCAGGTGCGTGCCTTCAGTTTTATGTGACGGTTGCAAATTTCAACGAAATCTAATTCCAAGTACCTATTACAGTCCACTTTAAACCACTTTAACGCATCACCAGTTAGAGACATGAAAATCGGCATTAAAGTTATAAATTCTAAGTTATAATAACCTGTATAAGCAATTTTCTAAAAAGTACCCAAAAGGGGGTGAAGTGTGGGATGAAAATTTGTATGAAAGTCCTATGATTTTAAAGATAGAGACTTGAAAATCGACATTCAAGTTATTAGTTTTAAGTAATAATAACCCTTATAAGCAATTTCACGAAAATCCACCCCAAATGGAGTGAAATCTGGTTGGAGGGTTACATGAAAGTTCTACGTTTTGGAGTTAGAGACACGAAAATCAGCACTAAAGTTATAAGTTTTTAATAATAAAATACTGAATAAGCTGTTTTACGAAATACTAAAGCCTACCTACCTTAGAGGTGAAATTGGGGTAGAAATGTTACATGCAAGTTCTATATATTTAAACTATAGGTATGAAGACCGACATTTAGGTTATTAGTTCTAAATAATAAATACTTGCATAGTTAAGCTTTACCTATAAAGCCTCTATATGGTTAGGTAGGCCTATTGTAGCAGGAAAATTTCATAATTTGGTAGGAAATCAGGTATTATACGCGAAGGAAGTTGCGGACGGCCGCTAGTTACATAGCATATCTGTTATGTAATTGTGTGATAAGTACCTATGTTTTTTCTTACCTGTCCATTTTTTCCAGCGGTTATTAAAAAGCTTGTACTTGTGTAAATATTTGTGATTTCTTTTTGTGGAAAGATATAAGATGCTTTTTTAAGCCTGAAGTGTTTCTGTTTTTAATTTTTATTTCAACCTTTTTATGTTGGCACAATTTACACAAATCTATTTGGGATGCATTAATTATTTCGAAAAACTCATCAAATTTGCTTTTAGGTCTTTTAGATCTATAACTCCAACTCTCACTACTCCGACTAGAACTATTTGACTCTTCGCCACTTATGTCAAATTGTAGACTTATCACTCCGAGAACAACAAGGATTAGAGTAAAAACAATTAATACATTAGACTCGAAGCAAAGGTCAATTGGAAACATTGGCGGATTTACCAGCAGGCTGAGTAGACTGGAGGGCGGCAGATTTTTGAGGCGGCAAATTTGAGACAATTTTTTTATGTGTCACAGAAATTAAAGAGGTTTAAATTTTAAAAAGAAAGATGAAGCCATTTCGGAAATCATAAAATTTTTTCGTTCCTTGCTCTGGACACTCTTTAAATTCAATGGCAACTGCGGCTACTGAATGTTATTCAAAAATTGTCGTTTCTTTATGTTGCTTCAAGACATTTTAATATAAGTTCGACACATTGCTGGCAAAAAAGAATGACTGAAATCGAGAAAGGGAAAACGCTAAAGAGGGTAAATCTGACGCCTTGATCAGCTAGAGAGGACGCATGTGAAAGTTTAGAGATTCTTGGTACGAAGCCCTTAAAACTTTGGAATTACTCAAGGATGTTTGCACCGTAAAGCCTGTATCGCGAAGCGAAGCGACTGGAATACTTTTTAATTTAGAAAAACTGAAAATGGTGGTAATGGTTGTTATGTGAATTTTTTTGCAAAGAATAAACAAAGTGAATATTCAGAGCTTTTATTAGCTCAATAATATAACCAGAAAATATTTCTTGTGGAATCTTAACTAATTCTTGCGTTGTAAAAATAGTGTAGGAGACTGACTCAATGATGTCCTAGTTCACAATCATAGTAATTACGGCAATAAGTTGATGTAATTAGGACTGTAGTGCACAAGCAAAGACTTTAATATTCTCTATGTGCACAAGTCATAAAGTTACAATTTCATTCATAAAAAGTGTAAGTGCATATGAATGTGAACTAAGGTATCGACTTATAGAAGTCAATAGGGACGGCAAGATTTGAATAGCCTAATGGCGGCAAATGTGTGAATCCGCCACTGATTGGAAATGACTGGAATTAAAATAAATACTACTATTTACAAGTACACGCCGAAAGACAGACGAAGGAAAGTTCGGCATTCTTGATAAAAATAACGATTCTTCGGAATATTAATAAAACAGATGCGTTGCCAGATAGGTATAGTGTACGCCTACGTAACAATGAAATGTAAATAAGTATGTAAATAAACAAAAAGGTCATTTGTGACTGGTGCAGAAATTATGGAGTTGCTGTCAATCCTGTTAAATGTCAAGCGATAATTCTCGGTAGCCCTCGCCGTATAGCTAAATTAGATTTTAATTCATTGGAGCCTATCGTTTACAATAGCACAATTATTCCTCTTAGGTCATGTAGTTAAAGACCTTGGGTTAACGATTGATGCTAATTTAAATTGGCAAACTCAGGTGGCTGAAATAGGCCGGAGAGTGACAATCACACTGCGTGGCCTTTATCTTTTAAAGAATTTCCTTCCAACCAGTTTTTTACCAGTCATTGATTATGCTCATGTATGTTACTCTGATGTGAGTCAAGTACTTTTGTGCAATTTAGATCGTTTGTTAAATAATTGCATCCGTTTTATTTTTGGCCTCCGCAAATACGATCATGTATCCATATATCGTTCTAAGCTTAAATAGCTTCCTATTCATCAGCGTAGATGTATCAAAATTCTTCGCACGCTTTTTTCAATCCTATATGATCCATGCACTCCCCAATACCTGAAATGTAAGTTTCAGTATTTGGGTTCTTCTCACGATCGTAACCTGCGATCCTCTGAGGGAACTACCCTATGTGTTTTTCCTCGCCGTACCAAATTTATGTCTCAGTCTTTCAACATGTCAACCACGCACGTACAGTCAACCACGAGTTAAGCAGAGAACTTTAGCAGGCGCCATAACCTGCTAAAGTTCTCTGCATAGCTTGTGGTTGACTGGTAGAGAATGCCTAAAGGCATTAAGTCCGCCAATTGTACATTCTAAATGCAATTAAGTTTTTAAATAAATAAATAAAATTTTGTATATTATGTTCTTCTTGTGATGTAATTAATCTACATTAATTAAATTAAATTTGCCTAGGTTAGTAAGTACCTAGATAAATACAGCAAGTAACGCACTTGCTGTATTTATCTAGGTACTTACTAACTACTAGAGTACGATAGAAGTTAATAAACCGACACTGCTTATAAATTTTTGGAAGTGTGTTATTTTAAAACACAAAATGCGCGAATGTGACTTCACTCATTCGAAATTCAAAATTCAAATAATTTTTATTCACGTAGGCATTAAAAATAGGTACACTTTTGAATAGTCTTATAATCGCTGTTTTCCTAATTTTTTTTTCTTTTCCATGTTCAGAGGTGCTGATTCTACTGAGAAGAATCATGGAAGAAAGTAAGAAACTTAGTAGTTGCTCTTTTCAAAATTAGTATAATTTCCATAGTAGGTACTATAATTATGTAAAGCGATAAGTCAAACAAAAAATGTCAAATGTATATGTAGATACCAAATTGGTAGCGTTGCTGGCAAAACGTATCGCTAGCAACGCAGTGACGATAATGGATATAAGATAAATATTAATAGCAAGGAGCTCAGTGCTGAAAGATTATGGAGGTCGGATGTAGATGATGGTAATATTCTGGGAATTATTGGGTCCAGGACCACCATCACTTTACTGTAAGGTATGAACGGCATTTTTAAAGTAAGGCGCCTGTCATTTGTTACGCAAGGGCGAAGGGGCTGCTTTTACCGCAGCGTCGAAGCCGTTGCAGAAGTAACTGTGTCAATATTCCTTTGTAAAAAAGTGAGTTTTGTTTTTGAAAGCACTTAATTATCAAATTAATTCAATAAGTATCCCGATTTCGATTCTATTCTGATTTTCAGCATCTACTTGGTCTGAATAATGACTTAATTTTTATTAAGGGCGCCTTGCCATTGCATATAATTGTAACACTTAATTCCTTGCTATTAATAATATTTATTGTATATTTATTACGTCACTGCATTGCTAGCTGTGCGTTTTGCCAGTAGCGCAAATTTCAACAGTGAAAATTTTAGGGCATCTAATTTTTAAACTTGGCACCTAATTAGCACCTAAAATAAAAGTGTAATTGAAACAATAGCGCATCAACACCCCCCCCCCCCCCCCCCCCGAAACGGGTTCCCGCCTTGTCGTGGCGGGGGGGCTTAGTAGCCGTGGCTTGGTCTCCCACGGTGAACAAAGAGGAACCCACGTGGCTGGCCCGAGGTGAACGGCCGGCCTGAGGTATCCACTCCGAGTGGGCTTGGGGAGCCCACTTCGGATGTGTGCTGGTGGACTGCAGCGAGTGGGGACTCGCGCACCCTCTACCGCTGCAGCCGAGGTGGAGTCGCGGAGGAAGAGGAGTGTTGGTATGGCGATGCGCCACTCGCCCTATCCTTCGCGACTCAAACGGGGCCGCACCGTTGATGCGGTGGTGGTGGGGCTGCGGGGGGAGAGGATTGTCGGTATTGCGAGGCGCCGCTCTCCCTACCCTCCGCAGCCGAATCTTGGTTGGCGGCGGAGCCGTAGACCAGATCCACCGCTGGGGTCTGGAAGGCTAGTACTTCTAAGTGCTCGTTTTTCCTGGCCCCACGGCCTTTGTGCATCGGACGCGGGGGCGTCTGTTGCACAGACGTAATTGGAGGCCGTGGAGGAAGGCGCGCCATGTGTTCTGGTGCGCCTTACCTGGGAAGGAGAACGGGGAGGAATTTTCCTCTCCCGAGGAGGTGCTGCCATGGGGCGGCAGGCGCTAGTAAGGCCGCGGATGTGTGCGAAAGCGTTCCCGTAGCCCTGCCAATATGCGACAAAGGTGGAACACCATGGGGTTTTAGTCGGTGCGAGTCCGACATAACCCGTCCTTGCCGGCATTTCCCCATGCAAAAAAAAAAAAAAAAAAAAAAAGCGCATCAACACAAGAAAGTCAACGCCCTGTCTGTACTAAGAGCAAGCCTCTTTAAATATTCAGGTATCCCGCTCATCATCAGGTGATCCTTGTATCACTATCGTCCTTACATATCTTTACGAATAAGTTTATGGAATTATTTTAAGGAATATAATCATATCTAAGTTCTCATTAACCATTTTTTTATCCATAACGAAATTTTGTTAAATAGAAATAAAAATGTTGTTTGGCGCTTACTTAGTTTTTTTCGAGCGTGTGCTCGTTACAGCTATCTCATAATTTGCATAATATTATAAAGTCATTTAATCGCTTTATACACTCCTTCCGTCATCGGTTAGCTTTGCTGATAAAAAAATAAGCCACGCCCCCAAAACTACGATTTATTTTCAAGCTATCCTCTTAAGGAAAAGACCCAAAACCTCCGGGACAGTCACGACATCCCAATAGTGGGACATCTAGGCTCAACCCGGATGTACCATAGGGTGGAGCGAAATTTTTTTTCTCCTTATGGTAATCTAATGGTGCGCAAAAGGTGCCTTTAGGAATGAAATTATTTGGATTGATTCAGAGTAACTGCCTCCGCCAGGTCATTGAAATTTTATAAAAGATGATTTTCGACCCAGGATTGACGCTATGTAAATATACTATAATTAAATAAATTGTAACATTTCTTTTTAATTTAAAATACAGTTTATTTTCATAATAAATCATTAAAAACCTAGTTTTTATGTAAACTTACTTCAAATAAAGGTCATGATGAAGCGAGGGAAGTAATTATGGCGCACGCGAGGGAGATAATTTGTCGTGTTGACTGCCAGTATGCTATTGCTTTTTAATGTCAAACGTCGCGCTTTGATCTATTTCACAATATTTCTTGGTTGCTTGAAGCATGGAGAGAATTCGTAGTGCATTCAAGTTTCCCCTTTTTCATGATATCCAAGTTATTAAAGGGAAGCTTATGTAACGGGACGTATGAAAATATGATGCAGTACTACGAGTGGACCAGACATCAACTTAAATTGCAACTAGAAACTAGGAAAGAGAAAAAAATATCAGAAATTGTGGCATCTAGAATTAAAAATATCTATATGGCAAACTGCGTCTATTCCGGCCGTGACTAGAACACGAGTTATACAAACGTTAAAAGCCTACCAAAAAAATGTAAAAATTTACACAAGTCTATTAAGAAGCTCTTTTCAATTAAATTGGATAATTTTCGTGAAAACAGTAAGCTGGCTGGCTGTTTGATATTTCAGCATGTAAATGCAAGGAATTCACAAATTGCCCGACCGATAAAAAAGGTTCCCAAACGAGAACATTAATTTTTGATTGATCAGTGAACTTCTCACAAAATGATAAAAGGTGGAGTCGACGTTACAGTAGTAAAAATGAAGAAGCTACAAAAGACCCTACAGAGGAAACTATATTGAGAAAATTAGTTCTACTTCAATTGATTCAGAAATAGACGTTTCTATGTTATCGTCGCCATCCGAGCGGAACTATAATACAGATTATTTCGCAACTACCACAAATGAAGGAGTTTCTGTCAACAAGAAGAAAAAGTTGTCTTTAACTACCTTAGCGAATACGTCTGACAGATATGGAGTCTCAGACAGGGCAGCAGCAGCAATCACTTCATCCGTTTTGTACGATATTAGATCAGACGTTGAGGTTATTGACACACATAAATTACGTCGCGAAAAGTTGTCAGGAATTAATAAGGGAAGACTCTAATACGGAGCTTTCCGCTTTGTATTTTGATGGCAAGAAAGATAAAACTTGAAAGATTATTTACTAACACCATTTCTGACCAATATCATGGACCAAACACTAGGGGAATTCCCGAAGAATATGGACCTACTAGCTTCCGTGGCGGATTATCTCAGGAATATGGAATTCCCAACTTGCGCAGTGGTACAGAATTTGGAAGTAAATTACACAGGAGTATACACCGTCAGTTCGTCACTGACAAAAGTTCGACCCTCTTAGCTCTTTGGGACAGTGTTTTTCGGCGGTTAATTTAAAAACAGGAACATCTCATCGGTACGGTGCTGTAAGAACGTCTCCTTCTTTTTTTTTCATTTCCAACCACACAATACGGTGTCCCTGAATTCCAACCTTCGTTGCTGAAGTATACAATGCACCATTCCAAAGAAACAATGGCTTTTCGAATACTAGAAGCTCTTCGCCCGTTCAAAAGTACGGTGTGCCCAAATCTCGTAGTGGCCAGAAGGGTACTGGCTCCGTATCACAGGAATATTCACCTTCTTCAAGATCACAGAAGAAGAATACACAGCAGGCGCACAGGACTTTAGAAGATTTCTCATTTGGAACACAAAGCCTCGCTAAATCATCAAGAAACAGCCCTTCCCAAATTTATGGAACACCAGCTAACTCTCTGACGACTCACTATAGTGCACCTAGAGAAGAAGCTAGAAAAACTGGTGCATATTATGGGGAATCAGGTGTACTATCGACAACCTACAACAGACCTAATGGAAGGAGTACCTCTCAGGAATATGGTGTGCCAGAAACAGGGGCAGCTTTGAAATCAAGCACCCTTGCATCATCTTATCCATCAGCTAGGTATATATTATATTTAATACATATTTATAAGTATTCCGTCCATGGTAGCTCAAGGGCTACATATTTGGTACTGTGACTAGATAGTCGCTTTTTTATAGAATGGGGTTGACAAACGAGCACACATTTCATCTGATGGTAAGTGGATGCTGTGGCCTATAGACATCTACATTTATCCTCGATTAATAATCAAAAAGCAGATGTCTTGTCACCCCTGAGTAATAAAATGGAATGCCTCGTTTCCGAAAAAAAGGGTTTCCGGAACTCTACACTTACCATACGAAACACAGCAGCATTAAGCTGCTATTTTACGCTGGTGTTCTGTAAGAGCGTTGTCCTTTCCTGGCCGAGCCGACCCGTTCGTGCTACAACTATAGTACAGCTGCAGCGTGGCTCCACCACGTCTACAACTATAATTTCAAGCTTTCGGAAACCGCTTACACAAATAGTGGCATTAAAGTTAGTAAATTGAGAACGCTGATTTATCGTTCTCGACGCCAGCGTTAAGGCCAACGTAATTAAGTATCCAAGTTTCGCAAAAATTTGATGTGTGACGGCTTAAATATTGCCACTTTGGTTTGGTTTATAGTACTATAAACTATCTGGCTACACCATCTATCGTTGATTTGTGAAAAATTAACATAATTATATGCTTCCCTTGTCCATCAAGGTTCTTATGTTTCTTTGACCCTTGTCATAGGGTCAAAGAAACATAGGAACATCTTTGATTATTTTATATGTTGTAAATAATTAAAAATTTTAATATAAGAAAGATTTTTCATAGCATTTGTTGACAAACAAGCACACAGTCCACCCGATGGTAAGTGAATGCTGTGGCCCATAGACATCCATATTAATCCACTATTAAGAATCAAAATTGCGTGATAGACTCCGAAATGAGGATATCCGCAGTAAAACCAGAGTGACCAACATAGCCCAACAGATTAGTAAGCTGAAGTGGCAATGGGCCGGCCATATAGCTCGAAGAACCGATAATCGATGGGGAAGAAAGGTTCTCGAGTGGCAGCCTTGTACCGGTAGGCGTAGTGTAGGGCGACCCCCCACTAGATGGAGTGACGACCTGGTAAGATATGCAGGAAGTCGATGGATGCAGGTGACTTAGGACCGTGCTTTGTGGCATTACTTGGGGGAGGCCTATGTTCAGCAGTGGACTTGTGAAGGGCTGTAATGATGATGATGATGATGATGATGATGAAGAATCAAAATGAGCAAATGCGTTGTCACCCCTGAGTACTATTATGGAATGCCTGCTTTCCAGTAAAAAGGGTTTTCGGTTCTCTACACTCATCATACGATAAGCGTGTCCAGAGCGTGGTCCTTCTCCGGTCGAGCTGATCCATTCGTGCTACAACTATAACATAGCTGCAGCGTAGCTCTATCACGTAAAAATAGACTAGTATCACAGTTCAATGTATTAGACGAAAGCACAACTCTGAATTTCTTCTCTGGCTCCAGGTCTAATAATAAAGCATCATGTAATAGTTTTCTTCGCGTGAAGATATTAAAGATAGTGTAATATAGAGAAAGCACAACTCTGAATTTCTTCTCTGGCTCCAGGTCTAATAATAAAGAATCATGTAAATAGTTTTCTTCGCCGTTAGTTACGCGTACAGAAATGAATAGAATAATCATTCGTTTACAATGTAGGAGTCTTTTAAGCAAAATCATTGCGCTTTAACATTATTCATCCATTTAACATCATCACTCACCATCGGGGTAGTTAGTCAAGCACTGGTTTACCATAGTAAAATAAAACGTATTGTACAGTAAGTCTATATGCATGGCAGAAACCTTCTGTTGATCGTTTTTATACGTGGTAAAGCCATGCTGCAGATATATTAGTAGTATAATTGTAGCACGAATGTGTCGGCTCGACCAGAGAAAGACCACGCTCTCACAGATTACCAGCGTAAAATAGTAGCTTAATGCTGCTGTGTTTCGTATGGTGAGTGTAGAGAACCGGAGACCCTTTTTACTGGAAACGAGGCATTCCATACTTGTCCTCACGGGCGACACCGCATCTTCATTTTTATTCGTAATCGAGGAAAGATGTAGATGTCTTTGGGCAATAGCAATCACTTACCATCAGGTGGACTGTGTTCTGTCGTACGTCACACCACCTCAAATAAAATCTGTCCATACTTTGGACACACTGGTGATTCTTAGTAAACAAGGCCAGTACACAAGAGATAACATTCATCTTGGGCTTGACAGAACACCATCCCGGAAACACGGCGCACCATCGTCTCGTACCGCCATGCCCTCGCCGCAGTACGGTGCTTCAAGCAACCTCGACGGATACTCTGATCAGAGCTACGAGAGCTATGCAAGAAATTCTTTAGAATTGCTTAATCAGGTAAAAACTACAAAGTCAAGTAAATGAAATATTACAAGTAAGCAAATACAAATATATCGAAGCGTTATACAGCGGCGTAAGAAAATTCCCTATCCCATCCATCCGTTAAGTGTCGTAAGTGGGGATAGAGGGAAACTGAAACAGGATATAGGCAGCAGCATTTTTCTTTTGCCATCCCGCCTTGCAAGCGTGGCAACTATAGCAAAAGCCTACAAGACAATCTAAAGGGGAGGCCAATTAAGGTGCTACTCCTAGCGAACGACCTTGAGCGTTCGGTTCTATACATTTCAGGCGCTCTCGCTACATTATATCGCGTAGGAAATACGCCCAAATTTTAAAATATTTTCTTTATAAAACCGAATATTAATCTTTTGAAAAAAAAATAGATCAAAATGTTCATTAATAAATTGCCTATCCATTAGTGACAATAGTAAAATAAAAAAGTTTGGAAAATCCAAAAGTGCACGCCTTATAATCTCATTTGATTATATAAAAGAAAAATATCTCTTTTTCTATATTTGAGACGAAAGAAGAGATCCATGAGAATATTTTTTTGTAGAAAAGTACCAGTTGTTTTTTACATTTTCATTAATTACAATTAAACGAGAACAAATTACTCAGTGATTTTTTAAAGGAACCTGTGCGTTGAGATTCTAAACCTAATAAAAAAGAATTATTTTGATACATTAATTCTAACGACTACGATTAATACAGACTTCCGTGCACCCTCGATAATTTAATATCAATAATCAGTTTGTTTTTACACTAAATACAAAAAATTACGTTATGAAAACGAGTAACTAACATGGTGGGTAATTAATTATTTTCATCCTATAAAGTCTGCGGGTACATTAATGTATTAGATTATGTCTAGTTATTTATTTTTGCTTATATTTATAACTTGAATGTAAAACTGTTTAATATAATTATAAGAAATATAAATAATGTTTTATAATGTAAAAACTTACGGCTTAATATCCAATTTTATAAAAACTTGTAACGGAAACCACACAAGCAACGCCATCTGTAGTTTAGCACTGTTAAATTACAAGCCTATAAAAGACAGATGTCGTCGGTTTGAGCGGCAGCGATAAGCGGCAGCTACGAGCGGCAGTCTTACTAAAACTGTTAAGTAGAGAATACGTACACGAAACATAAATTGTGAGTAATAATAATTATTGTTATACCTTGTTATTTGTGTGTCTAAATGTACATTGTTATTATTATGAATATCTATAACCTTGTTTAGATTTATGATATTTTATGCTGTTAATAAAATACATGATGCTACTTACGTATTAAGCGACTTTACTTAACACCATTAGGTTCTCTCGGCTAGAGAGTACTTATATTCGTTGGTACTCTCTAGCCGTGAGTTACAGATATTTGTGTTGAGTACAGGATTACGGAAGAAAGAGTGTTAAGTTGATCCAGTTTTGTTCCCTAGTCAGTCTGTGACAAGGAATGTAGTACTCTCTAGCCGAGAGGTCTGTGATCCAGTCTCCACATTTAATCGTATTGGATAATATCATCAACCACATAATTTGAGTGATTTTGTGTACGAAAGGACGTTTTTAGTTAATAGTTCACGATAGGACAATATGAACAAGTTAAACAACAGAAACAACTACAGAAAATGTGCCAAGTGTGGTAAAACACGCGCTGACGATATGTCTGTGACCTACCACAGGTTATATATTATATTATTATAAATATTACAAATATTACAAAGTGAGTATTCAGCAGAATGAATTTTATTTTGTTAATTAGCGGGATTCTAAGGGTTCTAGTACGTAACTAGCGTGTAGGAGGTTATAATGTACACCAATATTATAAATGTTGGATTGCCCTAAAACATATAGGAGGCTTTCTATTGAGTGTTCTACTTGGGATCAAATTAGAGGTCTTTTTATTGTTAAAAACAAGTACTCGATCAGAGCGTCGCTTTAAGGGAACATAACAGAGATTGATTATTGATTGAACCGGAATTGGGAGAGCCCGAATTCGGTTCAATCAATAATCAATTATTTTCATTTGAGAAAATTCAATATACGTTTTTATTGAGGAATACTTTATAATAGAGCGTTTAGAAATAACAGTGGATGGTGCTTTAGGCCGAGCCAAGGCTGTGGATCTAATATATGAAATAGTTGGGGTGGTTTGGGCAGAGCAGCATTATATTGGTAGAAGGAAAATATAGACTTCTCAGCTAGGTTATACTTGTTTAAACTAATCATAATTTAATTATTGTTATGCTATATTGGCATATTTCCGTATCTTTGCACGCCTAGTTGGTTTGTCAGTTAGTAATAGACGATCTACTCTCCCTCTCTTGTTTTAAAAACTTGTAACAATCCACCCATACATTCTTTTTCTTTGTCTGATTTATCTTTGTTTTTTTTTTCAGGGCTCGTGCTTGGGCCAAGTATTGTTGGCCAAATATGGACTGGTCCTCTTTAGATTCTTTAAAAACACTACATATTCAAAACAAGGTATTATGTGGAAGACACTTTCAGTCCTCTCAGTTCTGACAGTGAAAGGCAAAAACTGAACAAATTTGCTGTTCCTGAATCTTCTGAGGTAGAAGAACTATTAAGGGCTAGAGAAATTAATTTTGATCAAGTATAATAATGTTTTTTATGAATTATTTAAACTTGACCTAACCAAAGAAATTAAAAATAGAAGTATCAAACCAACCAACTATCAACATTCAAGTCACTGTTGCAATAATGGGTATCTGGCATAATAACCACACTTGCCAAGTGTGGGTTGGTGTTGGTGATCACAAACCCAAGTTGTGTTGAATATGACACACATTTTTTTGCTCAAGCTGGGAATCAAACCCAGTGTACAGTTTGTACTTGTGCCACTAGACCAATGGGGCGTCACAAATAAATATTATTTAAATTAATTTAATGTTGATCATTGACATTTCAGAATGATTTGAATATAAATATGTTTTTTTATTATAGGATAATAATAGACAAAATATACAACCTTTTACATCAACACACCGCAGTCTTGTAGAAGTTAAATGTCTATCTGAATCAGCATTCCATGAACAAGTAAATATTATATTTTATATTTTTACACCAAATAGAAGTGCTATGTACTTACTCATAATCATAATATAAATAAATTCCATTTTTTTTTATGTAGATTAACTTTATACACAAATGTTTATTGTTAATTTCAGGGTATAGAACAAACTATTACAGCAGGACAATCAACGACAAGAACACCATTATAACAAATTGAAAATACAATGTAACCTTCTACATCAAGGCACCAAAGTTTTGTAGAAGTTCAAAGTACTTCCAGCAAGGAATAAGTATAATTGTTTACTTTATCTCTGAGCTCCACAGAGCACCCAAATGGTGGAGGGTAAACAACAACTAAAAGCACTATTCTACGGGTTTAGTGTCAAGCAGGCAGCCAGCTCGGTCATAACAACACTCACTGTTGTGCACAGCCTACCTAGCCTATGAAGGAGTATATTTTTAATAAAATAACATTTTTTTAGTAAAGCTGGTGCATAATAAATAATGAGGTGCTTTAAAAATTTAAATTTGTGACGAATTGACAGCTATGATTACAAATTTATTTACAGTTTGCATCAAGAAGTGCCACTGAAGATCACACTTTGCCATCTCATATCACACCCTGGCAACCGTGGCATTTTACAAACACTGAATGTTACAAAAATTTGTCAATTGACTGCGAAAGAAGTTAAATTATACAATGTGTGCAAAAGAAGATTAAGGGAAATGATAAGACTCAGAAATCAATTGAAAAAAAAGAAGATGAATATAATCAAACAAATTTCAGGGGATGAGAATATTCAGAAGCTTTGCAAATTAAAAATCTCAAATGCTTTCGTTGCATTACTGCAAAGTCAAATAAGAAATAGCCCTAGAAAACCGAAAGGAAGAAGGTACACATTAGAGCAAAAACTAATAACCTTAGTGATTTATAAAAAGTCACCAGCCTGTTACAGGTTACTAAGGAGAATGTTTGCATTGCCAGGCCAAAGTTGCCTTAATAAACTTCTTGTGTGCCCCTGAAACCATGCATAAACAAACATTTGTTTGAATCTTTAAAGAAAATGACACAGAAGCAAACGGATGAAGATAATATTTCTATACGAGTATTGTTATTCGATGAAATGTCCATAAGAAAACATTTGCATCATAATTGTAAATTAGACCAGATACAGGGGTTCCAAGATCATGGTAATCATGGCCGAAGTAAGCAAATTGCAACAAAGGCTCTAGTATTTATGCTTATTAGATTGCGAAAAAAGTGGAAGCAGCCCATCCATCGCTTTCTATTTTTCACATGCTTTAACAGCTGATAGAATGACTGTGATTTTAAAAGAGGTAAATATTGTCTCCATGAAATGTTTCCTTGATGAAAGATTGTATTCATTATTCTAATGCATCCTACAATTAATTTCAGATACTTATAGTCAATGCTTCATGCTAATGCTTCAATTCGGGGATTAATGTTATTGCTACTGTGTGTGACCTCTCAACAGTCAATGTATAAGTTCGCAGAACCCTAGGAGCAACAACTAGAGAACCATATTTTTCACTTAATGGACGGGAAATTGTGGCAATTTTGGATCCTCCACATTTGCTGAAATGTACTAGAAATCATGTTAATTAAACATGATGTTGAGTGCACAACTGATTTTCAGTGCAGTGACCAGATTATCAAAGGTAATAAAAACTTATTTAATGTCCATAAAGGCCATATTTTATGACTGGTATATAAAATTACCAAAACAGGACTGTATTTTTTAAGGAGCTTTGCCGACTCTTTGTATTAAAAAAAAAGTGATTGCTCATAGACATTGTGTATTTATCTACACTGAATCGATCTTTATTATTTGTAGATCATGTGTCATTTAAATATCTTTTTGTTTGTTTTAGGCATAGTGAAATGGAGTCTAATTGAAATTTTTTATAATCTGGACAAAAACAACCGAAACTTCGTTTATGCGCCTGCACTAACAGACCAACACATTCATCCTAACGTCAAGCAACAGATGAGAGTGAAGTTTGCAGCACAAGTGTTTAGCCACTCCGTTGCAGCTGGTTTATTAGCAAAAATTGGAAAAAAGTGAGTTAACCAATTTAATCTATATTATAAAAATAAAAATTTTGTTCTTGGTAAGTACATCACTTGAGAATGGCTGAATCATTTTGGGTATTTATTTTTAAATGTATTGTTTCATTAAAAACAAATATTAAAAAGTTATAAAGAAAAGCTATGACTGTAATTATTGTGTAATATTCATAATTATGAAACACGTATTATGTTTTTTTATTAATAACTGTAATATATATATATATATATATATATATATATATATATATATTATATATATATATTATATATATTATATATATATATATATATATATATATATTATATATATATATGTGTACATAGTGATTATTATGTTTCTTAAAAAGCAATTTCTTTGCAGATGAACTTCCAAATGCAACATGCAACTGCAAGTTTTGTTTCAAAATTCTACGAGCTGTTTGATGCTGTCAATGCAGATAGCCCTGACCTGCGTAGAGGAAAAAGGCATTACACAAACTTGACTTCACGGAGCCCACATATAGCCCTTTTCAATGAAATGAGAAGGTTTATTTCTACTATGAAATACCTGGGGAGCAAAACAAATCCTCCTTCTCAAGAAGGATGGATACACAGTTTGAATGCCGTAGAAAGGTTGTGGATTAATTTACAAGCCAAAAACATTAAGAGCGTCGCCTGAATCAAGATCCGTTAGAAAACTGTTTCGGCTGCATCAGATATAACTGTGGGTCCAAATATAATCCCACATTAGAACAATTTGTGGCAGGGTTTAAAACTGCTATTATAACCAATTTACGGCATGCAGGTGAAAAAAAATTTTAAAGATGATACTGCCATTTTAGAAAATAATCTTTCAACGTTTTTAACGGCAGATTTTCAACAACAGCAACATGCTGGTATTGAAAACCTGACTGCAGAAAATTCTACTAATATAGACCTGGAAGTCATTTTAGCTGATGCAGTTGAAGCAATCGAACAGGCGACGCCAGAAGCACAAGCTTGTGCATATGTGTGTGGATTTATTTTAAAAAAACTCAGAAACAGTGACTGTGAAAATTGCCGAAAGTTATTTTTAGCAGATGACCCTGAAGCCATACACCTGTTCATAAGTTTTAGAAGAGTATAATGCTTCTCGAAATACCTTAAATTATTTAAATAAGGATATTGTAATATGTGTCGAAGGTATTGCGACAATTACTAATAATTATCTTGAAGAAAATGGTTTTGTAAATGATATTAAAAAAAAAACATAATGATACTTTTAGAATGCTTAGATTACAGTTTCTTAAATAAATGTGGGATTCATGCAGATGAAAACAAAAACCATATTAAAATGAACATATTTTGTATTGTGATAAAACGGTATACAATATTAACAAAACGAGAAATGAAAAAAGAAATCTTTGAAAAGAAAAATTCAAATATTAAAAAATAAATAATTGATACTACTCTACTACTGGAGAGGATACGGTATTAACATCAATGGCGAGTACATCACTCACCTTCGATTTGCCGACGATATAGTCCTTATGGCAGAATCGCTGGAGGACTTAAGCACTATGCTCAATGACCTCAATAGTGCCTCCCAACGGATAGGTTTTAAGATGAACATGGACAAAACAAAGATCATGTTTAATGTCCATGTCACACCTATGCCGGTAGTTGTTGGGAGCACTATGCTCGAAGTTGTTGACGAGTACGTTTACCTGGGACAAATAGTCCAGACTAGGTAAGTCCAACTTCGACCGAGAGGTCAATCGACTGATTCAACTCGACTGGGCAGCGTTCGGGAAATTACGACACATCTTCTCGTCAGGTATACCTCAATCTCTGAAAACTAAAGTGTACAACCAGTGCGTGTTGCCAGTGATGACTTACGGATCAGAGACGTGGTCCTTCACTGCTGGCTGTATGAGGACGCTCAAGGTCGCTCAGCGAGCTATGGAGAGGGCTATGCTCGGAGTTTATCTGCGTGATAGACTCGGAAATGACGATATCCGCAGTAAAACCAGAGTGACCGACATAGCCCAACGGATTAGTAAGCTGTAGTGGCAATGGGCCGGCCATATAGCTCGAAGAACCGATAACCGATGGGGAAGAAAGGTTCTCGAGTGGCAGCCTCGTACCGGTAGGCGTAGTGTAGGATGACCCCCACTAGATGGAGTGACGACCTGGTAAGATATGCAGGAAGTCGATGGATGCAGGTGGCTCAGTACCGTGCTTTGTAGCATTACTTGGGGGAGGCCTATGTTTAGCAGTGGACTTGTGAAGGGCTGTGATGATGACGATGATGATGATGACTCTACTACTTAGAAGATAAAAAGGCTTGGGAATAATCTGATTCCACATTTTTCTTGTATATGAGTTTCATGTAATCGTTAATGTATGTTTTGCATTCTAGTAAGCTTTACCTGTTGTCTGGCAATTCACTTTCCACTATTCAAATTTTGCTGATACATTTTTAATTATAATTTTTTTTCTTTTCCCCTGACAATGCATTGACCTAATATGATCATATGACATGAATATACTACAAAATGTTAGAAAAGTAATTGATTCGACATAGGCTGCTACTATTATTTAAGTTACTTATTTTCCTTTTAACAAAGTTAAGTGATGACACGTAATTATTCATTTCTTTCCTTTTTTTGACATTTAATGTTTTATTTTTTTTTTACATACTGACATGATTACCTACTGTTTAATGTAGATGTATTATTTTTA
Source organism: Parnassius apollo (assembly GCA_907164705.1). Taxonomy (NCBI): domain Eukaryota; kingdom Metazoa; phylum Arthropoda; class Insecta; order Lepidoptera; family Papilionidae; genus Parnassius; species Parnassius apollo. The sequence goes on along the minus strand of CAJQZP010001163.1, from coordinate 1,729,658 downwards.
TTTATTTTTTTATTCTGAATGGGTGAACAATGTTGATTTTATTTAGTTTTGTTGTAGAAGTTACCTTCGTCTGACATTATCAGCGGCCTACCCAAATGTCCTTTCTGATGGCATGTTCGTTGGATTGTTGAACTCCTAAGTTACTGTTGAGTTAAATGAATACCAACAAAAAGCTTGGTATGACACCTTTCTTCAAAAGGTCGTTTGAGACACGAGCCTACATTGCTCATCCATTGTGAATGTTTGAAATTTTGGACTTTAAAAGAGACTTGAGTTTGTTTCGGTGTTTCTTCTCAAGGTAGTCAGATAGGAAATACTGGTCTCATCTAGTTTTTAAAAATATTGACATGTTAGTGTTTTGTAAAACCCATTAACAGAAATAAATGATTTGATTTGATAAAATATATACTCTGGCTGTTTCATTGGCATTTGTCTTATACATTTCGGTTTCCGTTTACTTGGTTTGTTAAGTAAATATTTTCTATATGCATAATTTTTGGGGTTATGGGTTAATTTTCTTCATGTCATTTATTATGTTGCCTGTGTGTGTGCCTTAGATATAAATAAACCAAATTGTGAGGAATATAATATGCACAAAAAGATTCCCGAAATCAGAAATATTTATTTGATTTATTTATTCAAAGCGAAACAAACTGATAGGTAGTCATATTAATACATGAAGAATCTAAAGGTTAAATTAAACTCTATAACCCTATTAATGACAGTTTAGAGAATTACTTAGTAATCCAAGCAACAATAATTCATGGCAAATTTGAATATTCCCGCCCGTATTTTTCATCTGGTGCTCATTCACAATGGCGCTAGTTTATGTAAATGAATAAATCTATGGTTGATTTTTTTTTACTATGAATACGTCGTTCTTCTCTCGGCTAGAGAATACTATATTCTTTGATTAGGTGAGGGTAGAGCACAACCTCAACGCTTCGCTTATGAGACGTGTAATAATGTTTACTTTATGAGGAGATGTATGTCATCAATAATTTTTATATAATATTTTTTATTATTAATAATTAATTAGCATTTCTGTGGTTTAGTTGTAGGAAGATTCATCAAGTATTTACTCCTTTAAAAAAAACTGGAATTGGCTATTATGGAATCAAGATTGTGTAGAAATGTAATTGGTTGGTTTTTTTATTAGTTGATATATCATTTTAATAAGAAGTAGATAGAAGACTATCGAAGACCAATGCTGAACATACCCGGGGGAGTGGGGTCACTCCATTACCTGATAAGGGGGGATATTTGCCACAGTTGCCACGCTTGGTGGGAAGGTTGGTAACCGCAGTTTATTTTATTTTCTAGTCGTTATTAGGAAGACGCTGTTGCCTTTATATTTCTCTGTCTCACCTCTTGCGACACCCACGGGACGATATGGGGTACTGGATATTCTTACACGCTACTACACGTTCTATTACTCAAACTTACTAATCAAAATACATAGGAACCAGCGAACTACGAGTTCTCCTACAAAGTGAGCGACTACGAGAGCGGAAGTGACTGGCCACGCGGAAAACCGGCAGGACGATAAAGCAGAACGGACGTACTTTGTCGAACTTCCTGATTGAACCAAACAGGTACGTTGAAATCATCTTCATCAGCTCTACTGCTTTGGAACCCGAGTAAATTCCACCTATCTATTTCTGCAAACAGAAATGCGAATACTATTGTATTTTAGTGTAGTAAGACACACTGAAATACAATATATAAATTTTCACAGAACGCGAGCAATTTTAAGCGTCGATTTACCACATGCTCCACGATGAAGGAAAACATCATGAGGAAACCTGCATATCTAAGAAACAAAAAAATATTTCAAAGACGTGTAGAGTTCTCTCATTTCTCTTACAGCCTATATACGTCCCACTACGTAGGACGTATGTAGGCTGTAACTTTAACTTTATAGTAAGACAGTCAGCATTGTAAGTGGTTGTGAATGTAAATTCTTTCTTTACTAGGAACAAGACATTCCATCTTAGTTTTTAGGAGTGACAATGCATATATATTATGATTCATCATCGGATACAGATTTATATGTCTATGGGCTACAGCACCCACTTGCCATCAGGTGGAACTTGTGCTCGTTTGTCACCATTACTCTATAAATAAATTGAATTGAAAAACAAACTTACAGTCCATCTGATGGAACGCTGCAGCAATCAGTTGTTCACCTGCAACCAACATAAATAAAGAATTGGCCTCAATGAGGACTAAGATGGAATACCTCATGGCCTGTTATTATACTGGGTTTTTTCTACATTTCTCTACATCTGTTATACACTTCAGATATGGATGAAAATAACCCCTGGGTAGAGTGATCGCTACCAAGCTTTTTCTAATTTATTGTGTCGTTAATTGTAACATACGATTGTAAGCTGTTATTTTATAAAAAATCCCGCTGGGTTTCTTGCTGGTTCTTCCCAGGACAGAGGTTTTTTCCGAACCACTGGTAAATTAAAAAAGTGACTCTCAATAAGTATTATTAATTATCTATATGGAATAAATAAGTTTCCGTTTCTGTTTTTGATCTCTTACTTTTTATCCTTGGATTACAGTAGCTAGTTGTTTTTATTTCTCAACAAACGAAAGTGTACAAACAAGTATATTTTTTTAATTTTTGTCCTAAAAAAATAATATACCACGTTTTTCGTCTACTATTTCTGATTCTGAGCTATAATCTAAATTTCAAGTCCCTAGCCCATCGGGAAGTGTTCGAAATTTGAATTGCAAGATTCCACCCGGAACAGCAGAAAAACTAGAAAGTGACATGATGAAAACGGGGTAAAATTAATATATTTTCATGACATGTATTCTGTTCTTTCCAGGTGGTAGGGCACGAGGCTGATGAAGATGGATTCAAGCCAAGGATCTCGGTTACACCAGCCGACAGTGCATTTAGCCGCGTAGGTGATGGGCCTTATTGACACAACTCCATAATCGTATAAAAAAGACTGTAAACTATTGTAAAATTTAATATTTATTTAATTTAAAACTGGTAATATGAAATAATGGAATAAAAAATAAATAAATTAGAAACGTGTTTTAATTCGTTCTATAATCAAAGAATATATTATTATAATAATATTATTATAATCATAACATTTTAAAATATTCTTTAAAGTTACAGCCTGTATACGTCCCACAGCTGGGCACAGGCCTCCTCTAATTTCTGAGAAGGTTACATAGATAAACATGTTATTACCCAGTCATTTTATTATGATGTATGGGATGTTTGGAGGTACTTAGTAATCAACCAAAACATATTAAAACAAAGTCTTGACACTGCTCCTGTCTGTCTATCTCAATCAATCACCAAATTTCAAAAAGTTTATTAAATATATATTATAAGGTATTTATGGATAATAATACCCCTGGGTAAGATGATCGCTACCAAGCTATTTCTAATTTGTTCTGTGTTGTTAATTGTAACTTACATGATTGTAAGCTATTATTTATAAAAAAAGTTCCCCTGAGTTTCTTGCTGGTTCTCCCCAAGACAGTGGTTTTTCCGGACCAGTGGTAAATTAAAAAAAGTGGTTTTCCATAAGTATTATTTATAAGTAATCTATATTGAATTAAAAGTTTCTGTTTCTGTACTACTATTATTAGAATACTTTAGATATTATGATTTACAGTACCTAATAAATAGAGTTCCATTATATTTTGTTTTTTTGTAATACAACCAACTTTAAAACATATTTCTTACCGTGTATTGGTAATATTATAAATAATATGAATGGACATATTATCCCTTAGTCATCTTGGCTTTAATCATAATACTTTAATGGTATTTGGAATCTCAGATGAAGTAAAAAAAGTTAGATATCGCACCTTGAACAAGAAACTGTAACCAACGTAGACAGAGAAACCTATAGACAAATTGACGCCTTCTTTCGCATTCGCACACGAAAAAGATAGATTTATGCACACGTCTTGCATAGAAATGAGATAGAGCGGTGTGATTGTTTGTCCCTTTCTCCGTGCCGGTTTTTTTTTTTGTTTAGTAACTAATTTTATAACTTTGTGTGAGTCAGAGAAGTGTTGCCACTTTTTTTTAAAAGTCCCTGAAAATCGGGATACAATATAATACTACACAACTATAAGAGTAATATGCGATGCGAATGCAAAAGTATATAGGTCTGTTTTAATAAATTTCAACAATTTGACAATTCAAAAAAAGATGAAGCATGTAGGAATCGTCTGTAGATCATTTAAAAATCTTCTTGATAGATTGTCCAGTGAGCATGTAAGCATCGGTAAAATGTATAACATATGTAATGTAAAACATGTTTATTATAAATAATAACTTAAAATACTAAAAAATATTAATGTAATAATTAATAACTAAATAATGATTTTGACATACATTATAATAGTTTGTGTATGTTAATTGTATATGTGTGGTGCCTATTTTGTGACGAGTTTTTCCGTATCTTCGTATGTTAAAGATTTTAACCAAATTGATATTTTAGATTCTAATTCATGTTTGTTGATTTTGTATATATTTAACGACTTATTAATCTTATTGTATAAACGACAACTGATTGAATTATACTGACGTCCTGGGAAAGCTGTTCTACATAGAGGTACTGGACACACAGGGAAACTTATACGTCGCTTAAGGGTATTAGAGTCTAGAGGAAGTTGAGAATGTTTTCGAAGCATTGTGCGAAGAACAAACAATTGCCTCACTGTTAGAACATTACACTCTTTGTATAAGTCAACAGTAGAGTACATCCTATGTTTGTTCATCATGACCTTGAGCACTGCTCTTTGTGCCCTCTCAAGGTGTAGCATTGTTGTTTTATGGGTACCACCCCAAACTGGTATGCAGTACATTAAAATGGATTAGCATAGGCACGTGTAAACCATTTTCAAGGTATCCACATTTGCAGAGTGGCGAAGATTCTTAAATATATAAATTAACCTTCTGATCCTATTGCAAAGCGCGTTAACATGTTAATACCAACTAAGTTTTTCGTCAATATAGATGCCTAGATATTTAGTTTGGGGCTTGGCAGAGAGTGAGACACAATTGCAATCCGCGCCTTGCAATGAACACTGGTGGGCCTTGATAGAATTGACATTTTCAGAAATTGGAGCAGTCTTAGATAGATCAAAGCGTATAAGTTGTGTCTTTGCGATATTGAGGGTCAGTAAATTTGATGATAACCAAAGCGTAACTTCAACTAGAGCCTTTTCTGCATAATGTTTGGCACGAATCCAGTCTTCACCCCAAACTACTAAGGACGTGTCGTCAGCATAGGTGAAGATCCGACAATTATCTAGCTTAATTCTACACAGATCATTGATGTGGATTAAAAAGAACGTGGGGCCCAGAATGCTGCCCTGGGGCACGCCAAACTCTATACTCCTCGTCGCTGTAGTTATCATCAATTTTTACGCATTGGGTCCTTCCAGTGAGATAATCTCTGAAAATACTAAGGGGCAGACCACGAATGCCGATACATTCCAATTTAGAAATCAGTATGGAGATAGACACGGTATCGAACGCTTTAGAGAGGTCAAGGAAAATGCCATAGCATTTTTGTTTCTCATCTAGCTTAGAAGTTCAATTACAGCGTCTTCGGTAGAAACACCAGGTCTAAAACCGAACTGGTTCTCGGCAATGATGTTGAATCTCTTAAGAAAATCAGTCAAAGAATTATTAAGAATGCGTTCTAGAATTTTTGATAGAGAACTGAGCGCCAATATTGGTCTATAGTTGGTAACTTGGTGGCTATCCCCACATTTAAATATAGGATGGACTACAGCTTTCTTCATCAGGTCAGGGAATACCCCAGTTGAAATTGAGGTATTACAAATATGCGTTATAGGTGAGGTTAACGCTTTGCATGATAATTTAATAACATCAGATTGTATTCCGTCCCATCCAACTGTGCAATTATTCCTCAGAGAGTAAATGATATTTTCTACTTGTGGCTCATCAACAGGTATTACAATTAGTACAATTGTGCTATTGTTAGATGAAGGTGACATGGGAGGAGAACCATCTAAGGGCAATGATATTTTAGAGGCTAACTTTTTGCCTACTTGAACGAAATGGGAACTTATAATTATATATTATTAACGTCGCCTTAGCGCTACCGTGACAACTTAAAAGATCTTTAGCAGACTCTTTAATCTTTTTTGTGTTCGTAATATTTTTAATGACGTTTCATGTTTCTTTGATATTGTTTTTTGCCTTAAGGAATTCACATCTTTCATATTCTGACCTAACTATTCTCAATACAGTTTGTAGAAAGTTACGATATCTTTTATATGTAATTTGTATGGTGATATTGTCCTGCAACTTTCTAGCCTTTATGTGTAAAGAATTACGATTTCGGATACATCGGATGAGACTGGGTGTCATCCAGGGTTTGACTGTACGAAATTTTCTTGAAATAATTTTAGCTGAGGAATGTTTCTTTATAACACTGCCCACGATATCTATAAATATATTAGTTGCAATAGTAGGATCTGATTCTTTCAAAACGACTTCAAAGTCGTAATTATCTAATTCGCGTTTGATTTCCACAAAGTTTAAATATTTTTTGGTTTTCGCGGCATGATGTATCCATTTATGCTTTTTATATAGTAACAGAAGAGTAGGTACATGGTCAGTTATTGCAGTTTCAAGATTTATAACACATGCATCCAGCTTGGTTTTCAGCAAAATATGATCGAGACAGTTTTCTAAACGAGTCGGCTTATTATGAGCTGGTAAAAAACCGAGCATGGCTAGAGAATTTAGGTATTCATGGGAGCAGTTGTCATGATTATCATCCTTAACTTCAATGTTAATATCTCCCATTAAAACTATATTTTTATAGGAGCTCAGCGTGGATATCAAGTTTTCCAAGCTGTTCAAAAAGATGTCGATGTCTGCGTATGATGGAGAACGGTAAATACATATAACAGCCGTGTCATTGGTGTAACACACAAGGCAATTTGCTTCACTAAGGATTGGCACGTAAATTTTACAGTTAAGATCTAGCCTTGCATAAACAACGACTCTATCATTTTGTATAGGATTATTACGGGTAGCCAAAGACGCGAAACCATCAAGATGAGGAGTTGTTACATCAGATTTAAGCCAACACTCGATAAAGACCGAGATATCCATGTTCACCTGAGTCATGCTCATCATAGTGATAAATTCATGAAAATTTTTGTTCATACTACGAATGTTTTGATGAATTATTTTTAGCGCAAGATATGGTTTAGTTACAAAATCAAGACATTTATCGGGCGGGCAGTTATAAACATTCGCTACTGAAAGTGAATCAATTTCAATAGAGATATCGTTTAAGTTAGCGCCTTTTACTATTTTTAATAATAAGATGTCGCACTTGAATTGATCGGAAAATAAAAAATTTCGTTGACAAGTATTTCGTTGATAAGTTTTTATACTTATCACTAAGAGCACAAGGAACGATCCTGTTGTATAAATAATTCGTTATATTACTTTTTTCTCGTTTTGGTAATCCTACATTCTAGGGAATAAAGCAAGACACTATTGTAAAGTTGTGAATGACAATATATTATGTTAAAGTATGGCATAGTTATGCTTGCAAGTAATATAGATAATATCATGGTATGTAAAAACGTGGTAAGCTGTCCGTATTTTATAAGATATTTGAAATATTTGAAAACAGTTTGTATGTATATCATTTTAGTTTGCTTGTATGTAATTAAATGTATGTGTATGTAATTGAGTGTGTGTTGTGTAGATAATAAGTTGAAGTGTAAGCGACAATAAATAGCAAAAACCTATTTATATATAACTATATATAAATAGGTTTTTGCTGTCAGGCCTTCAGAGATAAATACCGGCGTGGATGTATTGTTTATTTTTAAATGCGTTGTGTTGAGTGTATTTCCAGGATTGTCCTTATTGAATTTTTCTACAGATTTTATAAAATTTTCCTTCACGAGTATACCACTAAAGTGTACTATTACAGGTTTTTGATTAGTGGTTTTAGTGTTTGTTTCTTGTTTTTGTTGTTGCTTGTTGATTGTTGATTCTATAGACATCACTGATGTCTTTTTTTTCTATGGGTAGATTTATTAAATTTCCTGCCTCTTCTACGATTTTCAGTAGGTCATCTTTTGTCTCTTTCTGGTTAAGCGGTATGTTACGTATTTCAACTGTTGTTGCCTTTGAGTTACGTTCTAAAATGTCAATTTTAGATTCCAGTGAGTCAATATACTCTAGTTGGTGCTTATTTTCATTTTCTAAAGAACCGACTTTTTGAGTAAGTTCATCATACTTTTGGGCTAAGAACTCAATGGATTTCTGAATGTCTGTATTTTGTTCCTTGATCTCTTTCATCGTGGATAACAGAGTACAATAACTATTATCTTGTTCGGTTTTCCAAGAAAGGAACATATGTGTAAGATCATTTTTAAGGTTAATTAATTCTTCGCTAGAGTCTTCTCTTTTGCGTTTAGTACTGCGCATTGCAATGCTTATTTGGCTTGACTCGTTTTCTTGTACCTGAGCGATAGCCATATTGGCTCCGATTCACTATGTTGGAGATGACTTGTACACGTTACTTTAGATGCGTGTGGTGGAGTTCGCGCTTGCTTGTATCAAGATAACAGAAATATACCAGAATGTATTTATTAACCACCACTTGTTGATGATACTGTCACAGGTTAGAACACGCACTCAGATACGCTCTCTATTACCAGAGTAGCAGGGAAATACAGGAGGTATGCAACTTGCAGATATCACAGCCGTGCGATGTATGACATATGTGCCCTGTTTCGCACGTTGTTACTAGGCGACCAATAAAACACGTGAGATATGTCGCTTGTTGAAGGCGATGTCACATAATCACTCTTTTACATTCTTTATGCACTTTGTTTTTTAAATGCACACAATTCCTAAAATCGGAATTTGCAGTGAACTTATTGAACATGTTTATCTATTAGGTAATAAATAATAATAATAGCAGAAAGTAATTATTATAAACCCATATAGTTAAGGGGACTACAAGAGCCAAATGAACTCGAATGATGCACGCACACATTTACACAATCAATGTGAACGCCATCTAATGACAGTCATGTTAAACTAATGAATTAGCGAGGTTAGGCCCGTAGATAGAGCGCAAGTAAGATATTGTTACGAGTTTGAGGTTCGTGACAATAAAAACTGCCGATAGAATTACCTAAATTAACACTTTAATTTTAAAACTTAAAACACTAAAAATTAATCACACTGATTCACTTTATTTCGCTCCGAAGCTTCGCTTGTCTCGCCAAATTCAATACTTCCCCGATCGCACCTTGCAGCGCCTATAAATACAAATTAGTACCGAAACATCCAGAACATCCACATGGACGATCTTAGAAGTTCCTCTTGCGCCTTTCTGTATCCGGTAGGTTACATCGTTGATCCTGGTCACAATCCGGTACGGGCCGTCCCATTTAGCTTGAAGCTTAGAAGATTTCCCTTTGCTGCGGACTGGATTGTGCAACCACACTAGTGAACCTTCGTCGAACCCTTTCTTGTTCATTTTGCGGTCGTACCGGGTTTTCATCTTTTCAGACATTTGCTGTCCCGATTGTCTGACGTGCTCATAAATGCCATTCATTTTGTTCCGCAAGTCATTTGCATAATCGGTTATACTGCGTGGAGCATCAGGTGGTATCCCGGTGATCAGGTCCGCAGGCAGCCGTAATTCTCTCCCAAAGTTTGCGAAAGCTGGTGTTACTGATGTACTTTCGTGAACAGCGCTTCGATATGACAACAAAAACGGTTGTATATGCTTGTCCCAATCTCGTTGCCGATTGTCTACAACTTTTACTAGGTACCTCTCCGATGTCTGATTAAATCGTTCTACCATTCCATCAGATTGCGGGTGATAAGAAGTCGTTCTTGTTTTATGAGTACCCATAACTCGGCAAGTTTCCTGGAATATTTGAGACTCAAAATTCCTTCCTTGATCGCTGTGAATCTCTAAAGGTACCACAAAAACGACAGAAGACTTCATGAACTAGTTTATCTGCAACTGTTGAAGCTTCTTGATTTGGAATGGCGAAGACTTCCGGCCACTTAGTGAAGTAATCCATCACAACCATGAAATACTTGTTATCGCTTTCACTCTCCGGAAACAGCCCCGCAAGTCAATGGCTATTCTCTCCCATGGTGCACCAACATTGTACAACTTCAATGCACCTCTACTACGAGTCTGAGGTCCCTTTACAGCCGCACAACTTGTACATTTGCGACACCAGTCCTCGACATCGTTTTTGACAGTGGACCCAGTAAAACCGTTCTCGGATCTTCAGTAGAGTCCGTTTAACTCCCAGATGGCCTCCTGAACAATCATTATGGTACAGCTGTAGAACATCCGGTACTCTAGCTTTAGGGACGACCATTTGCAAATGACAGCTGTCTCCCCGAACATTTTCCCATTTACGGCACAAAACTCCATCCTGAAGCAGCAAGCTTTCCCACTGGGCCCAATAGCTTTTAGTGGTCGAACTCATCGCTGAGATGTCGCTCCTCTTGGACTTGGGAGCACTGGCCTTCATCCATTGCAGAATCGGCTTGATGTCCGAATCTTCCTGCTGTGCATGTCGTAAGCTGTCCTTCCACTCGTTGCTGAGGTGGTCTGTCCTGAGCATCCTCACGGATACCACTTCCTTACTCTCTTGCCTAGTACAATATTTCCGATCTTCAGGACAAGGTCTTCTTGACAATGCATCTGCGTTGCCATGAGATTTCCCGCTGTGATGTCTGATAGTAAAGTCGTATCCCGGCTGCTGCTGGGTGGTGATGTTAGCCGCACTTCCCTTCTGAGATCGTTCGCTTTCCCTTTCTAGGGTTCGCTTAGGGCAGCTGGATCGAAGATGGCCCCTTTCCCCACAGCCATAGCACCTAGGTCTATATCCTTTATTGTGGTCGCGAACTGCTGCAACCTCCCTAGCGTGAGGGGAATGATGTTGCTGCCACCGCCAGGCGGTGCCGTTAGCTGCACTACCCTCTCGAGATCGATCAACTTCCCTTTCTACAGTTTGCTTAGGGCAGCTGGATCGTAGATGGCCCTTTTCCCCACAGCCATAGCACCTAGGGCTGAATCCTTTGTTGCGGTCGCGAACTGTAGCTGCTGCGATCTCCCTGACGCGATGGGAATGATGATCCTGCCGTACGGCTTCTACCTGCATTGCATGGCCCAAGGCGTCCTTAAGCGTCTCGTGGTGCCCGAGCCTCACAGCAGCTCTGACTTCCAGGTCGCGGATGCCGTCGATGAATGTCTGCATCAGGTTCCCTTCAATGAGTGCAGATACAGACCGGTATGCCTTTCGCACGAGCTTCTCCACCTCTAGAGCCCACTGCTGCAGGTTTTCGTTGGTGCGCTGCACGCGATCTTTAAGCTGCGCGCGAAAGACGTGTTACAGGTGAGCGTCGCCATATCTCGCCTCCAATGCCTCAAGGAGTTGCTCATAAGTCACTTCCTCACCGAGAGCTTCCAGAACTGTTAAGGCCTGGTCGCGCAGGCCTAGTGTGAGAGCAGTCATGGCCTGACTTTTATTCCAGCCGTTCGCCTTCATAACAGCTTCGAACTGGATTTTGTAGGCTGACCAGGAAGAAGTCCCGTCGAACGGTGGCACCTTGAACCCACGTAGCGAAGGTGTAGTAGCTACTACGGGAGCTGTAGTTCCATCCCCAAGTTTGAGTTCGTCGAGTGATTTCTTCATGTCAGCCATTACGTTGTCAACCCGATTGTTCACTTGGTCGATTCGGGTTTCAGCTTTCTCGATTCGGGTTTCAGCTTCCAACAGGCGGTTGTCATGCTGAGCAACCCTATCCTTCACCTCCCTTATCTCTTTCCCGAAGGTAGCGTGAAGGTCCTTCATGAGAAACATCTGTTCCTCCTGTCGGCGGGCCTGTTCTTGTTGTCCGCCCCGCAGCTGCTTTTCCAACCGACGGACCTGTTCCTCTTGTCGGCGAGCCTGTTCCGCCTGCTGATCTTTCAACTGAAGGACCTGTTACTCCTGTCGGCGAGCCTGTTTATGCAACATCACCATCAGAGCACCTAAGTCGGGTGCTGCAGATGTAGGAGCTACTGACGGGCCTGCAGCCGGCGGCTGGCCCTCCGACGTCTGCGGCGTTGCACCACCGAATCTTCTTTGGTCCGTCTCCTGCTGGCGTTGACTTCGGGTACGGACACCCTCCATTTCCTCCTTAGGTAAAATCGGCGTGATTTTATCCCACTTCTGACACCAATTGTTACGAGCTTGAGGTTCGTGACAATAAAAACTGCCGATAGAATTACCTAAATTAACACTTTAATTTTCTTTACACCAATTAAAACTTAAAGCATTAAAAATTAATCACACTGATTCACTTTATTTCGCTCCGAAGCTTCGCTTGTCTCGCCAAATTCAATACTTCCCCGATCGCACCTTGCAGCGCCTATAAATACACATTAGTACCGAAACATCCAGAACATTCAAGTAAATACGCGCACCAATCGACAAAGCGCCGAAAGTTCGAGTCGCAGCTTCTAGAAGCTTAGTTCTTCGTTTCGACAACAGATGGCGCTGTCGGTTGAAAGATTAGTGATGTCATTTTCTGGAAAGCTCTCTCCTCGCTCTGTTACCCACACTAGATGGCGCTAGTGCCAGATGTCAACTTAGCCGCGCAACAATATATATAATTATAATAAACGAATACATGGGACTATGAAATTATTTTTTATTTCAGTGTTACTTGAAAATTTAAGTGGGTGATTTTGAAATAGAACTGATTCGATTAAACTTTAAAAAAAAACACATTTTACTTAATATCGCTATTAAAATTTCATTACTTTTAACTTTATTATATATATATATATATATATATATATATATATATATATATATATATATATATATATATATACACAACACGTAACATAATTAACGCACTTTGAGAAAGTAGTTTGTTCAGAATTGTTTACTGAATCGGTTCCTATCATTTTTAATATAGGTAATTTTTTATCCCAAAAATAATTAAAACTACGTATATTACAGTCACACTAAATCTGTACGGTCAAAACAAACTGAAATGGACCGTAACTGAAGGCAATAAGACTTTTAAGAGTGCAGTTTTATTTGTATTATTACAAATTCTGTCATTCAATAGAAATAAAGAAAAATGAACTTTATTTCAAGCGCGTTAAAGTCTTTGCGTTCGTGGATTTGTACTGTGACCACAACATTCTTCCGGAATTAGTATAACTAATTTAATAAATAATCAGTGCATAAAAATGTTTCACTAAAAATTCAGTGTATGTATTATGATTATAACATAATATACTAATTGGGGTGTCTGAGGGTGTGCGTTAATTACGTTACATATTGTATATATGCAGCAGCGATGTGGAAGGCCACGGAAAACCACCGCATTATTATTCCCAGGACAAATCATTATGGCTGAGACAAATGAAACAATGGCCCTTAGTCCCCGGCAGGCCTTAAGTGGTCGGAGGGTTCGAAGAATCTCCGGGTCAGACATAAAGATCGCAACTTGGAATGTCCGCAGTTTATATGAAGACGGTAAATTGGAAAATGTCAAAAAGGAGATGTGCAGATTAGCACTTGATATCCTAGGAATAAGTAAATTATGATAGAAAGGAAACGGAATTTTGACATCCGGTTCCGGTGATGCTACAGTTGATTACTCAGGTAGCGATGAACGTCAACATCACAGGAATGGTGTTGCAATAATTGTGAAACATGCTCTACGATCAACTGTCAAACATTTTCTTCCGTTATCGGACCGGGTTATGTTGTTACAACTTGAAGCTAAGCCGTTTAACATCATTATAGTTCAAGTATATGCTCCTACAGCAGACAAAAGTGATGACTTGAATGAGGCATTTTATGATGATATTGAGATAGCACTCAAAGTAACTAAGAAACACGACATAAAGTCATCACGGGTGACTTTAATTCCAAAATTGGGCAAGGTACAGTACCCGACGTCATTGGCACCTTTGCGCTTGGTGTCCGAAACGATCGAGGAGAAAGGTCATACTAATACATTCTTTAAGTTACCACCTAGAAGACTTTATACATGTCGTTCACCAACTGATAGTCCTAGGAAGATCGTACGTAATCAAATAGATTTCTTGTTGATTAACAGAAGGCATAGAAATTGCATCAAATTTGCTAAGACATAATATCTTTAGTTATTAAAGTTCAGCTAAAGAAAATACAACAGCCAACAAAAATTACTAGAGTGGACCTGGATAAATTGAAAAACCCTGAATCTGAAAAACATTTTCGCCTAGCCATTAAGGGGAAATATAACCTCAAATGGCTTAGCAAGATCCTCCGTTATGCCGAAATTATTGCAGCATTAATTTTGAAATAAAGATATGGTAAATTTGAGGATTAATGTTAAGGACTATGTTAGACGAAAACTCGATTCCGTAAAATTTTCTCGATAGAAAAAAAAATCCAAAGTTACCTCCAAACTGAACAATAAACCGCTGTTATTCATAAAATACTTTAAATAAGATCATGAAACTTTGCATAATAACTGAACTAACTATAAAGCAGTGCTTATGTTAAATACCATTATTTTCACTGTAAAAAGAAATTACCTAAACTATCGGCGTCTTGAAGCTTGATTCCTGTCGCCCCGTTAGTATCGCTTAGGCTTTTGAAGGGAGAAGTTGTGTCGCTTACGATCAGAATACACATTACGCAACAGGACGACGTAAAATTAAAATTGGAAATAACCGTGATAAAAATAAGAAGCGACTGGGTTGGCGTTAAGAAACAGGCATAAATATGATAAACCTAATGAAATAAGTATCTAACGACCTATCTACTTACAGTATTAGTGATTACAAACATGTCGGTACATAGCATACGACGCGCGGGGAAGTGAGGGCGAAATTAGAATTTGAGCTGACTTACTATATCCCCTTAATGACGAAAGGCGTTGGCTAAATCACGAGAATGATAATCTTGTTTTCTCAATAACGGAGCAAGCATGCCATGTTTTTAAAACATCAATTATGGACGCAAATGATAAGATTTTAGTGTCAACACCACGATATAAGAAAACTAAGTGAATTACTGATGAAATCTTAAATTTGATGGATTTAAGACGTGAAAATAAATTGAACAAAGAAAAGTAGGATTCAATACGGCTTTCGATACGGAAGAAAATAAGACAGGAAAAAGAAAAGTGGTATGGTAATCTTTGTTCTGAGATTGAAGAATTGTATAAAAAGTTTGACTATTTTAATATCCCCTAAACGTCAAGGACACTCACAAACAACTCTTCTTAATAAAGATGGCAAGTATGTCTCTTGCACAGATGACATGTTAATAACTTGGGAGCAATATGTAAACGAACTCTTTTGTGACACTTGGTCTGATCCTATTGATTTCATTTGCGAAGAAACGGGACCTGCCATTACAAGGAGTGAGGTTTATCATGCCATCAGATATGCAAAAACTTAATAAAAGTGATTGAGGATAATTAAAGTGATTGAGGAGTATAATCTGGATTATCTTGTTAGCCTCTTCAGTGCTATTTACAACTCCGGTACGATTCCATCCGACTGGCTCAAATCGACATTCATCACCCTACCTAAGCTCAAGAATCCCAAAAGATGCAGTTCGTTCGTTCTTCATTATCGTACCTTTTCGCACATGAGTCATGTTTTGCAGCTGTTCTTAAAAATAATTCATAAAAGAATTTACTCAAAATGTGAGTCCGTACTATCATATACTCAGTTTGGTTTTAGAAGCGGTTTGGGAACTAGAGGCGCACTTTTTGGCTATCAAGTACTGGTACAAAGATGTTGGGATATGAATAAAGATCTGTTTGTCTGCTTTATTAACTATGAAAAAGCCTTCGACCGCGTTCAACGTGGCAAGTTGATTGAAATACTTCAGAAAATTGGCTTAGACTTCAACGACCGCCGATTCATTAAAAACTTATACTGGAACCAGCGTGCAAATATGAGGGTCAACGGGAAATCATCGTTGTCGACAAGGATGTATTTTGTCACCCTTACTGTTTAATTTGTATGCTGAAGCCATATTTTCAGAGGCACTAGATAACAGTCCAGACGGCATATCGATTAATGGCAAATTGCTGAACAACATTAGGTACGCAGACGACACGATCGCCGATAGTTGCGGGTCTTCAAAGGTTAGTAGATTCAGTGGCTTCCGTTAGTGTTGAATACGGTATCAACATCAATACCAATAAGATGAAGTACATGGTAATAAGCCGAACACCTGAGCTTATTACGTCTTTATCCCTAAATGGTCAGGATCTTGAACAGGTCACCAAATTCAAATATCTAGGTACAATGGTTGACGAAACAGGAGATCACAGCCTCGAAATATGATTCAGAATAGAGCAGCCACGCAACGCCTTTTCGAGAATGAAAGAAGTTTGTGACCTGAACCTAAGTATTTCTCTTCGAACACGCATAGCGCAGTGCTATGTCTTTTCTGTACTTCTCTATGGTGTAGAAGCTTGGACGCTGACAGAAGCCATGTCTAAAAAAAACCGGAAGCGTTCGAGATGTAGGTGTACAGACGTATGCTAAGAATTTATTGGAGAGACCGCGTACGAAGCACCACCGTACTACAAAGGGAAGGTTACAGAGATACTTACAACCATAATGAGGAGGAAATTGGAATATTTTTGGCACGTGATGCGTAACACCAAAAAATATGAACTCCTTCAACTAATCATTCAGGGGAAAGTGGCAAGCAGAAGGAGGCCCGGTCGCAAAAGAATATCGTGGCTGAAGAACTTGCGCCAGTGGTCTGGGAAGAGCACAAATTCCTATCTATTCCTATCCTATCCTATCTATATAGTTGAAATCGTCCTATTGCCAACCTTTGCAAGGAGAAGGCCCTTAAGAAGAAGAAGAAGAAGCGATCGCAGTGCCTCACTTATTTTGTCCATATTTCTGGGACACTATTTTCTACAGCGATCGTTTTCCTGTTCTCTAACCTCCATGTGTGAATCAATCAAGATAGTGTGGCCGCCACAAAAAATTAAGCATTATTAATAATAATTCTAATGATATGTATAAAGGAAATACTAAAAAGGAAATCATATTCTATTAAGCAAGTTATTGTATTTATTTACTACATTAAAAAATATCATCATCATCATCATTACAGCCCTTCACATGTCTACTGCTGAACATAGGCCCCCCAAGATATGCCACAAAGCACGGTTCTGAGCCGCCTGGATACATCGACTTCCTGCATGTCTTACCAGGTCGTCACTCCATCTAGTGGGGGGTCGCCCTACACTTTGCCTACCGGTACGAGGCTGCCACTCGAGAACCTTTTCCCCCCATCGGTTGTTGGTTCTTCGAGTTATATGGCCGCCACATTGCCACTTCAGACCGACAGGCTGACCTATATGTACACTTGTATATATAGAGGTTTTTGTATATATTATATAGGTACAGTAATCTATGAGTTTGTGGAAGGTTTGTGGCAACCGGTTCCATGGTGTAACCTGTAATGCATTGAGTATAGAGGTACTGTAATGGTTATCACTTCGGACCATGGTGGATGGAGGTTAGTTTGGATCATGGAGGCTAGAGAACAAGAGAACGATCGCTACGTACTAAAGCATAGCCCGCCTATCCTTGAAGATTTGTAGAATATATAGCGGCGCTGCATTCGGTGAGTAGTGGCTGCGAAGTTAGCTGTTTATGAGTACAAGTAGATAAAATTAGTTGAATAATGTACAAACTCTCTTCGGGGCATTGGTGAGAAAATTTTCATGCTCCGTATTTTTTATTTTGGACAAAAAGAAACATTAAAAAATGAAGAAATATTTTATTGTGCGTGGATGTGCAAGTAGTTAACATCTGATCGGAAAAATAGACTGAAAATGACTTTTATTGACCGAACTTAGCTATCGTAGCGCCTCACTTATGGTGTCCGTATTTCTGGGACACTATTTTCTACGGCGATCGTTCTCCTGTTCTCTAAATTCCATGGTTTGGACTCTGAATCCAGCGATCCATGTTCATATCTCGATGGAACCTATGTTTCCCTCATTACGATAGTGGTTCAAGTCGAGGTTCATTCCTCCTTCAGAGGGGCCCTTGAATCACATCGAGCATTCATCCTAGCTTGAGGAGCCTCACTCTAAAAGCAGGGGTCGGGGTGCCTCGGGACTGCAGTCGGAATCGTTGGTCTCAATAGCTCGTGGGTCCTCACTCACGAGCACTTCCGAATCTATTTCGATGAAGCTTTAATGGCTGCAGGGCCAATAGCATACACTTTCAGAAAAAAAATGAGTTTGTGGCTTGCAAGGAAAGAATAACGAGTTGACTGACAAAGCATTTGTTAGAAATCTATGACTGATAATTTTATCTGTACAAGATGCTTTATGGCAACATAACTTGTTAACTTGTTTTCGCGAGAACCGCACATACAAGCATCGTCAATTTTATTTTGATTGCGAAATTGTCATACAATTAGATAAGGGTTGTTAAATTATTGCCCATATCGATATAGTGTTATTATGTTTTATTTGCAATAGTTAACCAGCCAAGTGGAGCTCATAAAGAAATTGCTTGCCATGGCCGGCCCGTCCGACGGCGATCCCGACGGATGGGTCGAGTTCTGTGAGCGCCAAGCTAAAACTGCCGCTCAGGACTTTGCCAAGGCTTGCTTAAATTTCATTCAGACTGGAGTCAATGATCCATCAAGTCGATCACACGTTTCACAAAAAGAATTTTTAAAGAAATTTGTTGATTGTTTTACTGAACAGTTTGACTTAGAATTTGGCAAATTAAAAGCCCAGCACAAACTACCAAATGGCACGCACACTGGCCACGATGAAAGTGATTATTCGGAAGACACGGACTCTCCAAAAACACAACATAAACCATTTTTCCGAAGATTATCTTTTAAAGGTCTGCGACGCGGTAAAGGACTTTTTCACAAACAGCATTCCGACGAGGTTGAATTGTCTTCTAATTTGAATAAACACAGCAAAACTAAATTGGCCAAAATTGTTGTGGAATGTAGAAAGGAAGGTTTGGTGAACTACTTAACACCTGAAAGCTTGGAGCAACCTAGTGGTCCTCAAAAATGGGAGAAATGCAGATTAGCTTTAGTGAAGACGGTAGGAGGTTATATGTTAGAATTTTATTCACCACCAAAAGCTCAAAAACCTCGAAGTGGAGTATTTTGTTTCCTCATATCAGAGGCTCGGGAAACAACTGCCTTAGAGATGCCAGATCATGAAAACACATTTGTACTAAAGGTAAATTCTTTTATACATTTACAAAATAACAGTATGCAATATATAAAAACTACTAGGACAAAATAGACTTAGTTATAAAATTTTTCAAGTGCTATATACTATAGTTTCGTATGCAACTTTACAAGGCACAGGTTCAGCCTCACATGGATTACTGTTCCCATCTCTGGGCTGGGACTCCCTAGTGCTAGCAACTTCCATTTGATTGCATCAAGCACAGAGTGGTAAAAATCGTTGGTGACCAAGCTCTGTCCGATTGCCTTGACTCATTGGCACTGCAAAAAGATGTTGCATCTCTTTGCATATTTTATTGCATTTACTACGGAGAGTGCTTTAAGTAATTGTTCGGACTAATTTCACTATTGTACATCACTACAAAATTCAAGATACCATACATACTATCTGGATCATTGGTGGTCCACTGTGTGATTTAGAAGTTTTCTTCCTCGCACAACTTCCTTGTGGAATCGACTACCACCAGAGATTTTTCCAGACCAATATCACCTAAGGATCTTTCTGAAAAAAGCCTACTCTCTGCAATTCCTCTGGTGTTGTGGTTGTTCATAGCCAGCGGTAGTCACTTACCATCTGGTGAGCTGCATGCTTGCTTGCCCCCTGTCCTATATTAATAAAATGTAGCAGCAACATAAGGAAATTCACCACACCATATCGTACTGTAGGTTAATAAAAAAAAAGCTAAATAAAAAAACAAGATGGGCAGCAGCATATTCCTGATAAAAACTTAAAATATTTTTAAAAAAAAACTGGTTGCCAATTTGCCGGTAAGTGAGGCAAACTGTAACAAATATCTTATGAGATATCTGGGGCTGGCCTATGTTCAGCAATGGACTTTTAGGCTGCAATGATGACAATGATATTTTATATTAAAAATTGGGTATTGTTATAAATGTTTCTAATTACAAAAGTGGGCAAGCAATATTTATAGTTATGCTGTTGTGATTTGTAAAGACAAGTGTTTGTGAGTGCATCATTGCAAGTGTCATTAGTAAGCTCCTCTTTATTGAACAAAATAATACTTGATTTGTGTTTTATTAAAGTGATGAAATAAAATTATTGATTGTGTTCAATATCCCTTCAAGCATTCTTTGAACCAATATTGGCCAATAGGCATAACACGAATGCCAAAATTGGCTGATTGCCTAGTGTTTACAACTTGTTGTTAAAATAAAAAGTAAATGCTATTTGTTTCTGGTTTTAGCCTATGAACACAGTAGACTAAATACAAAGCTGTAATGTGGTGTCATAAGGGAACTTTACTACATACAAATTTCGATTGTTTTTACCTGCTTTTATGCCACATTAAAGGAGGTAGATTTTAA
This sequence comes from Parnassius apollo, assembly GCA_907164705.1. Lineage (NCBI taxonomy): Eukaryota > Metazoa > Arthropoda > Insecta > Lepidoptera > Papilionidae > Parnassius > Parnassius apollo. Next base: position 1,709,018 of record CAJQZP010001163.1, on the reverse strand, counting down.
GTAGTTGAATTTTTTTTTATTCTTATGCAAATAAAACAAAAAACTTTATATAATGGTTTAATTTCATAATCCTTACCCATTATGTACAAGAAACCAGCAAACAATTTTGAAAAAAGATTGATAATATCTAGAAGTAGAAGTAGAATTGCACTGCTTAATTATTTACAATTAAATAGCTTAATTCATAAGGATTCAATAAATGTAAGTTTTATTTATAGCTGGTATACAAAATTAAAAAGATATCATTGTTTACATTAGTGCTTCCCAGAATGGTGACCTTCTGTATAGGCCCTGACTGTTGATGCCTAAAAATGAAAAATGGCCTTGCACTTGAAGTGATATTTATATTCAGGGACACAAATAAAACTATCAGTGCTATGTTAAATAGAAAAAAAATTGAAATCATAACTAGACTTGTCCTCTGTGTCAGTTGTATTAACTGAAAATTTATAATATTATATTTAAGTAGTTTGCATCTTGGTGACTTAATGTGAATTCTGTTTTTACAAAATGATACATTTATACCCTAGTATGGAAAAACAATACATTGGAATTACACATTGCATGCTACAATTAAACTAATGCATTAAAGCTTATAATTAAATTTGTATAAATATTACTTGGTAAATATGTATTAACATTATAATGATACATTGATTGAAAAACAATACATTGGAATCACATATTGCGTACTACAATTAAACTAATGCATTAAAGCTTATAATTAAATATGTATAGTTATTACTTGGTAAATATGTATTAACATTATAACCACACAATGCACAACTTTTCCATTTTGCTCAAAATCAAATCAAATATTTTTATTTAAAATTGGCTTTAACAAAGCAAATTTTTAAGTCAAATGTTATTCCATCACTTCAACTGTAGAGTGTGGAGTATCTACTTACTGTGGAGAGATCTTGTGAGAAGAAGTGGAAAGAAACCCAGAAGTAGACTATTTTGCTCCCAATTGTTACAATTTAACCTTATACAATATATACATACATAAGTAAAAAATTCTAAAACAGTTCATGTCCATGCATTCTTATCTTTAAAAAAGTCCATCTAATTTATAATATCCTTTCTTCATTCAAAAATGCTTTTTACATGTGCTTTGATTTTATGCACTTTCCTTGCTGATGCAAAGTTTTGGCACAAAACAGACAAGGGCAATATTGAGTGTCCTCTACTGTTTTACACAGAAACAATCTCTATATGTATTTTGTTTCAGTGTATGTAAAATGGGCCTGTGAGTTAAACATCTGTACCACCCATTTAAATCTAGATCCTGGCCTTAAATCTAAACATTCTTTAAATTGAACATTCTTAAAATTCTTTAGTATTATATAGTTTTTAATATAAATATAAAGCCTTCAGATCTGATTTAAATTTATGTTTTAAAGTAGACCCTTTGGATCAAGGAAATTAGCAAAAAAATCAATGAAATTTAATTTTAATGCTGATTCCATAACCTACCTCCGCTAGTGTTATGAAATACCCATGATTAATTAAGTATTTAATAAATAAATAAAAATAAAAGATCTGTTATATTTTACATTCCAGGCTGACAATAACATGGAATATGTAATAGAAGCAGCGGATGTTGATGACATGAAGTCATGGCTGGCTACAATTAAGTATTGTATGCGATCAGCACCTACAACACAACCACCTCCTGATTCACTAGCAGGGCTTCCAGAGCCCGCACCACCTGATCTGCCACCACGCCGGGATTTACCAGCTAGTACTAGTAATGCAGATCTAGCCACTGATACTCCTGAGGAAGCTGAATTAGGTTAGTATTATACTGTAGTATTTATTCATTATATCCACTTACGACTATCAAATCGAGATGGTCCTTATACAATAGATTATACCTATTAATAAATGTAGAGTATGTCAGAATATGAAATTTCCATAAAAAATATTTGAAGAATTAAAAGTGTAATTAAACACCAATATTTTATTAATCAATAGAATTTATAAATAGTTAAATAATATATTTATTTACCAGATCACCACCTGATGTTGTATTCTTAAGATGTATAAAAACGGTCTTAATAATTCTGTTGCACAGGTTCTGTAGCAGAGAAAATGTGCTCAGTTATCAGTTATCACTGCAATGAGTGGTTCCATAATGTGTGAATATGGTCATTTTATCATCATCATCATGATCATTACAGCCCTTCACAAGTCCACTGCTGGATAGGGCTCCCGCAAGGAATGCTACAAAGCACGGTTTTGAGCCACCTGCATCTATCAACTTCCTGCGTGTCTTACCAGGTCGGCATTCCATCTAGTGGGGGGTCGCCCTATACTTCGCCTACTGGTAGGAGGTTGCCACTCAAGAACCCTTTCTCCCCATCTGTTGTCAGTTCTTTGAGCTCACTTCTGGCCGGCCTATTGCCACTTCAGTTTACTAATACCCTGGGCTATATCAGCCACTGAAGTTCTACTGTGGTTATACTCATTTGATTGACCTCTCAGTCAAAGTTGGACATACCTAGTCTGACTATTTGGACGAGGTAAACATACTGTCAACAACTTCTAGCTCAGTACTCCCAACAATTACTGGCATGAGTGTGACATTTACGTTACACATGATCTTTGTTTTGTCCATGTTCATCTTATGACCTATCTGTTGGAAGTCGTCAAATCTGTGTGCGAGACGATTCATACATAATGTGTCTCGAAAACAGATGCAGCTCAGAAGGGAAATCGGTCTGTAGTTCTTCAAGAGAGCGTTTCTTCCCGGTGATTTCTTTTTTTTATAGAATAAGTGTGACAAATGAGCACACAGTCCACCTGATGGTAAGTGGATGCTGTGGCCCATAGACATCTACATTTATCTTCGATTAAGAATGAAAACGCAGTTGTGTTGTCATCCCTGAGGACTAAGATGGAGTGCCTTGTTTCCAGTAAAAAAAGGGTCTCTGGATCTCTACACTCACCATACGAAACAGCAGTGTTAGGCTGCTATTTTATGCTGGTATTCTGTGAGAATGTTGTCCTTCCACGGTCGAGTCGATCCATTTGTGCTACAATCATAATATAGCTGCCAGATTCGAGAATTACCGTGTCCTCCCCCCTCTCTTCAGGCCTCAGATAATGTTATAGTATCGCATCGCAACTTGTCTATCTAATTTTTCCAGGATCTTCGCGTCAGACCTTAGGGTGTGTGCGTTGTATGTTGCCACGTCGAGTTGTCTTAGGTGGCAACTGAATCTGCCCAACCCCGCCGTTACCATGGTCGCCACCATATCCAGGAATAGCAGAGCCGCCAGGGACTGGGGATCGTTAGTGTTGTTGCTCATGGAAGATTTTGGCGATAGTTGCCACGCTTGGCGCTCATGGAGGATGTTGACCATAGTTACCACGCTTGGCGAGCGGGTTGGCAACCGCAGCCTTTTATTGTACTACTACTGTTATCAGGAAGATGCTGCTGCTCATCTCCTGCCTGTTTCCCTCTGTCGCCTCTTACACAACTGCGGGAAGATCTGGGGTGGTGGACATTCTTTACCTATAGGAAAAATTCATCCCATATTGTAGGATTATTTTATCTAATGTCATAGGACCATGGCACGCTGGGATATGCGGTGGCTGCATTTTATTCAGAGCCACTCATTTTGATCATTACAAAAATCGCCAAACTGTGTAAAAAAAAGCTAAACCGCCTGCAAAGTGGGGCAACTACGGCAAAATCCTCCCTAAAAGGCAAACAAACTAGAGGTTCCACAGCACGCCGGCGCGCCTTGTTTTTTTTATAGGATAGGGTGACAAACGAGCACACAGTCCACCTGATGGTAAGTGGGTGCTGTGGCCCATAGACATCTACATTTAACCTCGATTAAGAATTAAAATGCAGATGCGTTGTCACCCCTGAGGACTAAGATGGAATGCCTCGATTCCAGTAAAACGGGTCTCCGGTTCTCTACTTACCATACGAAACACAGCAGCATTAAGCTGCTATTTCACAGTGGTATTCTGTGAGAGCGTGGTCCTTCCCCGGTCGAGCCGACCAATTTGTGCTACAACTATACTACTAATATAATTCTGCAGCATGGCTCTACCACGTATAAAAACATGTACTTAGCGCCGATGATTGTATCGGCGAGCGGTGTCCGCAGATTCGATCGCGGAGGCGTGCGGAGTGAGGAGTGCGTGGGAGTTACTGAGCGCGTGATCGTGTTCCACGGGACGCCGACACGCGTTGTACTTAGTACCGGTAATTGTATCGGCGAGTGATGTCTGCAGGTTCGATCGCGGAGGAGGCGTGCGGAGCGGCGGGTGCCGGGGTGTCGCTGAGCGCATGGCCGTGGTTCCACGGCACGCTGGCGCGCGCGGCGGCGGCGGGCTGCGTGCTGGCGGGCGGCGCGGCCGCGCACGGCTGCTACCTCGTGCGCCAGAGCGAGACACGACGCGGCGAGTACGTGCTCACCTTCAACTTCCAGGTGAGAGCCTCGCTTTTATTTAAATAATTATTGTAAAAACAAACTTCAGTACACGGTTATTACTCCATATTGTAAAAACAAACTTCAGTTCACGGTTAAAACTCTATATTTTATGTTAAAATAAACACAGTTTACACTTATTCTCTTTTATTTTCTCAACACTAAATGAATCAACTTTATAAACTTTCAATTTTCACTAGTTCACTCCGACACGACTATTACAGCGCAAATACTATTATATTCTGCCTCGGACACGCCCGTCGTTCCGTTTTATAGTCCCCTTTCCGCTGCCAGGCGGAAGGGTGTCTTAATTTTAGTAGTTTCAATACTTCTAAGTTACATATACTGACATTTCAATTGTAGTGAAATATATTAACCGTTTACAATATTTAATTACGGTGTAACAATAATATATTAATAATAGGATTTATTATGATTATTAACATTATTTATTACAACTCGGCCATCCTTTTACTGCAACGAGTCCCATCGTTGTGAGTTTGGTTTAGCCATTAACAAAGTAATTTCTAGGTAAATAACAATAGCATAATATGTTTACAATAATGTTAAAGCTTAGGTAGAATTATTCAATGACATTCAAGCAAAACCCTACGCCCAGTAAAGTCTACAGTGCCTGTTACCATCCAGTATAGTAAAGTCTTACATTCAATTTACCATCCTGGACCAGAATCAGCAGACTACACAGGACGTTGACCAGGTAGTGACCTCACCCTGAATATTGTGAGTTCACTTGTCTTGTGCTTAGAACGTTATAAGCAAGCTCTTTCCTATACTCACCCTGAATATCATGAGCATAAGATAATCTTATATTAATGTGCACACCCTGAATATTGTGAGCACAAAAAAAAATCTCAAACATACATGAATAAAAAAAATAAAATAAAAGTACATCTTTTACATACAAAAGTACTTTTGATTTGGTATTCGAATAAAAAAAATAACTTTCAAGCACTTGCCAAAAAATATAAAATTAAGGCCTAGTGACACATAATGAATAATGAATGGTAATTATAATACGACCAAACGAACAATCAACAACTTTGGTCATCATCGTCCTTACTGCTACTGTTTGAGCCATCACTATCATCATTGGCACTCTGAAAATTTAGCCATGGTTTCAACTTATCAATTGCAACAATTGCTTCATAACGTCTACCCTTTTTTGTAAGTGGTGTATCTTCGATAATATACCTGTCATTCGGTAAAACTTTTTTAATTCGATAAGGGCCCCTAAATTTTGGTTCTAACTTACGAGACTGCCCTTCTTGGCTAGGGATAGTTCTTAAAACACTTACAAGATCGCCTACCTTAAGATCTATGTTATTTTTCACGCAAGTTTCGGATCGTTCTTTATATTTATGTTGCTGCTTATCTATAAGAAGCTTTGCACCCTGTCTGATGGCGTTTAAGTTAGGGGCAACCTCATTTTCATTAACGTCCTCGATGATGTCATTAAGTATCCCTTCGGAAGGGTTTGTAATTCTATGGCCAAATAAAAGCTCTGTTGGAGTCTTTTTCGTAATTGCATGAACAGTGGTGTTGATTCCAAGTTGAACGTCAGGCAGGTAATCATCCCACACATTTATAGGCTTTTCATGGGTCATTGCGCCGAGTGCAGCCAGAATTGTGCGATTGTACCGCTCTACTTGGCCATTCGCCCTAGGGGTGGCAACAGCGTTAAGGACATGTTTAATACCCTTAGAAACTATAAAGTCCCGAAACTTTTTGCTTGTAAAGGTTGTACCCTGGTCGGTTATAAGTCTAGCGGGAGTTCCAAAATAACTAAAATGTTCTTTAAATATTCGAATAGTTGTTGTAGATTTCGTATTTTGCACTGCTGTTAAATTAACAAATTTGGTAAAGGCATCAACTATGACTAGAATATAACAATTCCTTCGTTTGCTCTTGTTGAAAGGGCCTAAATGGTCGGCATGAATAGTGTGGAAGGGTATATCAATTTTTGGAATTGGATGGAAACTATTTACTTTTATTCCACCAGTTAATTTATGGTGGGCACATTCTAAACACGCTTTGACGTATTTTTTTACAAATCTTCTCATCTTGGGGAACCAATACATGGCTTGTATTCGGTCTAAAGTTTTTGCGAACCCAAAATGACCTACGTTATCATGATTTGCTTTCAGAATCTGCCAACGCGCCCCTTTTGGTACCACCCATCTGATTGTGTCAGCATCCAAAATCCGATAGACCCTACCATTTTTCAACTTGTAATTTTTAATGATATCCATAATTTTTTCCGAATTAGGATTTGAAAGTACCTCTTTAATATGCTTTATGTTCTCATCATCATCTTGGACGGTTGCGATCCAATCCTCCGCATTTACCGCAAGGATGTCAAGAACGCGATTTTCTGTACTCGCGTCGGGAATAGCATGTCGACTCAATGCATCGACGTGTGCCATTTTTTCGCCCGGTTTGTGCTCAATAGTACAATCAAACTCTTGGAACTGTATCCACCAGCGGGCAATGCGCGGAATTAGATCACGTTTGGTAAGGGTTGTGCGTAATGCATTGCAGTCTGTGAAAATTTTAAACTTTATGCCTAGAAGGTACACTCGAAATTTATTCAGAGACGCTACTACCGCCAGAGTCTCTAATTCGAAAGAGTGAAGTTTCTGTTCATCGGGGTTAGTTTGACGACTATAATAGGCAATAGGTTGGAGAATACAATTTGAATTCCTTTGTAGAAGTATGCCTGCAACGCCCAATTTACTAGCGTCAGTGTGAAGTTGTGTTTCTGCTTCTGGATTATATAGAGCTAGTACTGGTCGTTGGACTAATTTTATCTTAAGGCTTTCAAAAGATTTTTGTTCTTCATAACTCCATTGCCATTTGACATCTTTCTTCAATAATGTTGTTAGAGGTCGCGCCAAGATAGCGAAATCTTTTATAAATCGCCTAAAAAAACTCGCCAAACCGATGAATCTCCTCACATCGTGTTGGTTTTTAGGAGCTGGGAATTTCGAAACAGCATCAGTTTTAAGAGATCCTGGCCGAACTCCATCAGCGCTTATCTCGAACCCCAAGTACTCAATTTTGTCAAAGAAAAACCTACATTTGCTTAATTTTAGCGTAAGCCCACCTTCTTTTAAAAGTGCGAGGACTTCCTCCAAACGCAATAAACCCTCGTCAAAGGTTTGTGCTGGGATCAGGATGTCATCCATGTAGACGAGAGCATATTTTACTCGTGCTTTGTTGAGAATTTTATTAATTGCTCTTTGAAATACAGATGGTGCATTCACCAGCCCGAACGGCATCCTCGTATATTCGAACTGCCCATCTGGTGTTACAAACGCAGTTTTATCACGAGACCCCTCCTCAATCGGAATCTGGTAATAACCAGATGCCAGATCCAGAGTAATGAATAATTTGCTCCCACTCAGTAAATCTAATTGGTCTTCGATGCGTGGTAAGGGGTAATGCTCTTTAATAGTTTTGTTGTTAAGTGCTCTGTAGTCCACACATAACCTTTTTTCCCCAGATTTCTTTTGTACTAGAACTATCGGGCTAGCATAAGGCGAAGCCGACTCCCGAACAATTCCACAGTCGAGCATTTCCTGGATCATGTTACGGACTAATTGTCTATCGGCAAAAGATAATCGATAAGGCCTATATACTATCGGTGATGAATCTTTTAGATGAATGACCATCTCTGCAGCTGTAGTGAATCCCAAGTTACGCAAATTGGATGAAAAACATTCTTTGTACTTGTCGAGTAAATCGGCCAGTTTATTCTTTTGCTCGGGATCCACAATTCCACAGTTTAATGCCGTCGACTCATCTTCTAAGTTTACATTTAAAATTGAGGCTATGGCGTTGCAATTATTAGTTATGCTACGTGCACGAGTTATTAAAGTTCCATGACCTATCTCGACCGTATTGTCGCTTAAACATTGAACCAGTAGCTTTGTTATTCCGTTTGTTATTTCAAATTGGCCCGGTAATAAGAAATATTCCTTGCCCGGGGGTCCCCTGATATCTCCATGGACATAAATAGAACCAGAAATGTCCTTTACCGATTTAGCATAAATTATAGAAAGGCCATCACGTTTTAAGACTACCTTTTCAGAAACTACAAGAGGTATTTTAACATTTTCAATTTGGACGTTACTCCGTTTTATAATCAAATCTGAAGGGGTTTTAATAATTTCTATTGTAGGGCGCTCAGTATACGTGTGTCCAATGAGTATAGGATGGCTTATCATGTAGTCATCTACTATTAGTGCTTTCACATTGTCTTCAACTACACCTTGAATATCTAAAGTTACGTAAGTTACTCCTATTGGCCGATAAGGAGTATTGCCTAGCCCTTTCAGAACGGGAGAATCAACAGCCTGCCATTTAATACATAATTTCTCTGCATCTGACCAGCGAATTAAAGTGCAGTCACTTCCTAAATCGATATGAGCAAGAAGGACGTTACCGTTGACCTTTACTGGAACTCGGTACTTCGCATTGCTATTTTCAGGTATATGAACTTTCATTACCGTTTTAATACTGGTTCCCGGTTTATCTATATGGTTAGATGTTCGGCTAATATTTTTGGGACAGTTTTCTGCAGTGTGGCCTCTCCACCCACAGTTTTTACATTTAATAGTCGGCTTAGGGCATCTGTAAAATGTATGACCCGTCTCATTGCAATTGTAGCAAGTTACTTTATGGTCAGGTTTGCTTGTTTTTCTCGTATCTGAAGGGCTTATAATATTGGAGGCGACATACCTTTTCTCTTTATTTTTATTAACATCTAGCTCTTTATTTTGACCAACTCTTATAGTTTTAAAATATTTTAAAAGCTGTTCTGGTTCATTAAATTGGGCTGCTTGTATGCTTAATCTAATACCACGATCCTCGATTCCATAAATTATGCAGTCTACTGCGTTTTTACCAAAAATGGAACATCTATTTAATAGGTTAAGTTTTGAATAGTAATATAATTCCAAAGATTCACCAAATTTTGATTTTTTACTAAGCATCTCCGTAAGCAGTTCTGCATAATTTTCTCTAGATGGAAACGAGGTTAGCAGTTTTTCTTTCCATTCTCTCCATGAAAAGAAGACCGACGGTAATCCTTGGTACCACGTTTTTGCAACTCCGCAGAGTTTTGGCAAGGCATAATGGATTGTTTGCTTATCGTTCCAATCATATATTTGGGCGCACTCTTCTACTTTCTGAATCCAAGTATCGACCGTCTGTTCTCTTGTCATGGGATCAAATTCTGGTATAACGTTAAGAGCGGGAAATTTATCACTATTATCGGAATTTTTCTTGTAATCTTTCATTATATCTAACATTTTCTCAAATAAGCTAGCGTTCATGTGGTTACTGTTAGGCTGACCATCGTCGAGTTCAATCAAGTGTTCGCGTCCTGCATCACGAGAATGACTATGCTGACCAGTGACATTAAAGTTAAAACTCTGCTTACTTGAGTCCCTCCCGGTTCTGCTTGCTCGAGGCGTCCGGGAAACCACCCGTGATGCTGACCTCGATCGCGCACGCCTCGGCGATTTCGACCGCACGCGGAGCAGAGACTTAGACCGCGCACGGTACAATGACCCTGACCGCGCACGATGCGAAGAACCGGACCGTGCTCGGTGTCGCGATCTAGACCGCGAGTGACGCGACTGAGTTGGGCTAAAGTCTCGTCGTTTGTCTCGCCTTTTCTTTGACCGTCGCGACTTTAGTCGTTTATCACGTGGCATCTGAAACTTGCACATCCAAGTGTAAGAATTGACAATGAACGTGTTAATATTACATTTATATATCTACTGTAAGCTTATTCCTTTCGCACTATTCATAAAGCTTTAAGCAAAGTCTGCGAGAAATCACACTAAAGCATATAATGTATTAGCAGCTATATCTACTTAACCTTTATTAAATAATATCTTTAATAGTTAGCCCTGAGAGGGTAGCAATGTATATACTAAGGGTATTTAGAAAAGGTACCGAAGAAAAAAAAACCAATGAATCTCGTTTAGTGTATTGATCATACTGTAAATATTACATTACTTTAAATTAAGGTTTACCAAAAAAATAAAAAAAAAAAAAAAAACTTAAAATGCGAATAAGTTTGTAAACAAAACTCAAAGAAAAAAAAACATACAGTAAACAAACTGGGTAATTAAATACACTGGTATCTTCATTAATATGTGCAAAAGAAACATCCTTACTCACTTTTATGGACGGTATCCCACTTCTGAGATGTAAAAACAAACTTCAGTACACGGTTATTACTCCATATTGTAAAAACAAACTTCAGTTCACGGTTAAAACTCTATATTTTATGTTAAAATAAACACAGTTTACACTTATTCTCTTTTATTTTCTCAACACTAAATGAATCAACTTTATAAACTTTCAATTTTCACTAGTTCACTCCGACACGACTATTACAGCGCAAATACTATTATATTCTGCCTCGGACACGCCCGTCGTTCCGTTTTATAGTCCCCTTTCCGCTGCCAGGCGGAAGGGTGTCTTAATTTTAGTAGTTTCAATACTTCTAAGTTACATATACTGACATTTCAATTGTAGTGAAATATATTAACCGTTTACAATATTTAATTACGGTGTAACAATAATATATTAATAATAGGATTTATTATGATTATTAACATTATTTATTACATTATGGTGTCGCGTAAGTGAGTGCACGCGCTCGCATGCATGCGTTCGTGAGTGTGTGAGTTAGTGCTTGCGAGCGTACGTGAGAGACTGCGTGATGTGTTCGTGAGCGTGCGTGCGTGCGACAGAAAACAAACCTAGAAAATCGATACACTAATCAGTTGATTGTTCTGGGTATTTTACGTCTAATCTAAATAGCACATGATCATATAGCCATCTGTCTCTTTATCAGAACCTTAATAAAATTTCCTTATGTTTATTTTTACCATAAAAGTAACTATTCTATGTATAAATAAAAGTCTTTCTATTGTTGATCCACCAGCTACAAATAAAATATGCACCAACAATAGCTTTTCTAAACAACAATCTGTTTTACTCAACATCAGATAAAAATATTTAACTGCCACTACAGAAATAAGATTAACCGCTAAAAAGAACCACTTTGTTGTATCTCCTCAGTTTCAAGGCACTCCCCTTGTTGCCTCAGCCAGTATCGCAATCCTCGGCGTCGATATATCGAGTGACGTGCAGTTTCGTGGTCACTTGGAAAAGAAGGCCAAAGTAGCCACTAAAAGCTTGGCATGCTCAGCAGAGCGGGATAGTATTTCATGCCGGCACACTGCCTGTAACTTTACAAGGCGCAGGTTTGGCCGCACATGGAATACTGTTCCAATCTCTGGTTTGGGGCTCCCTAGTGCCAGCTCCTTCCACTTGACCGCATCCAGCGCAGAGCAGTTCGAATCGTCGACGACCGAGTGCTTTCCGATCGACTCGATTCACTGGCGCTGCGAAGAGATGTTGCATCTCTTTGCATTTTCTTTCACATCTACCAGTGCTCTGAGGAATTGTTTGTATTAATCCCAGCCGCCAAATTTCGTGAGCGTACTACGCGGCAAACCTTCCGATACCATCCACATCATCTGGATGTTTGGCGGTCCACCACTGTACGTTTCACTAGTAGTTTTCTTCCGCGTACGACCTCTCTGTGAAATAGTTTACCACTGGTGATTTTTCCGGACCGATACGACCTAGGGACCTTCAAGAAAAGAGCTTACTCCTTTCTAAAGGGCCGGCAACACACCTGCAATTCCCCTGGTGTTGCGGTTGGTCATGAGCTGTGGTAGTCACTTAACAGCAGGTGAACCGTATGCTCGTTTGCCCCCTATTCTATAAAAAAAACCTTCTCAGAAGTGTGAGGAGGCCTGTGCCCAGCTGTGAGACATATATAAGCTGTAAATTTACCTTTTATTTTCCTTTATTTTCACCAACAAGTAATACGGTCTTGTTTTCGTCAGGGGCGCGCGAAACACCTTCGAATGACGCTTAGCGACACGGGCCAGTGCCGAGTGCAGCATCTCTGGTTCCCGAACGTGCACGACATGCTGGAGCACTTCCGCGCGCACCCGATCCCGTTAGAGTCGGGCGGCGCGGCTGACGTCACGCTCACCGAGTACGTCGTCTGCAGCGACGGCCGCCAACAAGTGAGCCCACAGACGCTGTCCTAGACGTTGTGTTCCGTCCTTGTCGCGCGTGCGCCCGTCTCGCTCAAACCGAGCTGTCGGGACAAATGTTGATGTCGCTGTCCACACAACCGTGCGACACGTGTACGTGAATTTATACGTGAGCGCACGATTGCTTATGGTACAATTAAATAAACAAGCAATATACATATTTATGTAATATATTTAATAAATAAACTGTAGTCTATAGCAATGAACTATCGTAATCGAAGTTCTGGATATGGACGTCTTTAGATCAGATCTACTGGTGCTGCTTCAGAGGTTGTACTTTACTGATGCTTTAATTGTTGTTTTATCTTTATTTTGATACTTTTAGATCGGTGGTAGGGATCACATCATAATGTTATTTCATAATACCAAACTCGAAATTGTGCCTTTTCAAACATTTAAGCATATACACGCTGTTACTTTACCTACGACATTTACCAACTCACATTTTTTCATTCACAAACGACATTTTCTGAACTTCTGGTAGACCGAGCTATATTTGAAATTCACTTTCTATTACCTACTAGATCAATCATAGGGAAATCCATGTTATATTTTTATAATTTTGACCAAGCGATCAATCAAAATCAAATCAATTTACGTTCGTTGTTAAGAGCATTGAGGTATAATGTGAGCACCTCAAAGCAAAGATTTTCGCTGCGCATTGCGGTCCAGTGGAAAGTTGATCTATCAACTTATGCTTTAAGCATCTAGTTACACTAGATCAGTATTTAACTTTTTTTTTGCAAACATTTGTGTACACCCTTGTCAGAGGAAATAAAGCAATCTGTTAAAAAAAATGTCTCAATTGTGCTCTGATTTGATCTGATGACTATTTACTAAGTCCTGATTGAGTCATTAAATCCAATAATTATGTATAAGTATTGGAATGGATCAAGTATGACATTTTGTCACATCATCAGTTTTTAGAACCTTTTGTACCCTATGCCTGGCCGTTTTTACTTTATGTATAGAATTTATACATTTCATTTACAAATTGATATAGATTTTTTTATACGAGGCTTAGAATCCCACCGAAGTCTTCGCCTTTTTATGTAAATATTTAGCTTTATTATACTAGTTATTAGCGTAATATGACATCAACAGACTACAAGATATTTTTGCTTGGAGATGATAATAACAATTTATCTGCAACCTTTTTCCCAGACATTGACAGCAGATGTCCACTTATTATCCGATGGACTTTTCTAAACTTGCTTATCACAAGCTTGGGTTTTAAAAAGGCTCTTACAGATTTTATTTATATTTTTTCTCTGTATATTTCATATGCCTATAAGATATATACAGCAGTAACATATATTAAAATGAATGACAGTGATTCATATATAGTCAAAAAGTTTATAAAACGCGCGCATTCGAATACAACGTTGCATTAAAAATTCAAAGCAATCAGTGAACAACTTTCGGAGATTTAAGATTTTCAAACAAAAATTTACATTTTTATTTATTTAGAATTAAAGTATTTCTGTGGTCCTATACCATAGAAATACTTTGTCTAATTTCTTCGATTCTTGTATAACAAAGTATCGGCTTTTATTTTATAACAATATACACATTTTCATCAACATTTGTCTTGTTTGTGCTGCAATTTTGTTTGGCCTATCGAGAATTTTGTTATTGTTATATTCATTATGTTGCTATTGATGTTGTAGCGTAGTTTTTGAATGTACATAGATACTTCCGGAGTCATTCCTGATGTTCCAGGTCCAGGTCCAACAATTTGTTTAAATGAATTGATTACTTAAATGAGTCTGTGCTGTTGATTAAGTAATTTTGGTAAATGAATGTGTCACATTACACATTCACAATAATTGCAAGTAAATAAGGTGCATTTTAGCACTCTTTATATGTTTTAATATTTTTCCGTGCAAATGTGCTCAAAATATGTCTTATGTTTTTATTAAAATATTATAATCATCATCATGAGTATGGGCTGTATTTTACAGTATAGTTGGACTTTGATGGTTACATAATTGTTGTCTATGTAGAATCAGGATGTATCAACTTTGATCCTTTTTCACAAAATGTTAAATTGTGACATATTAAATAGCATTAAAAATGCCATATAAATTTAAATATATTGAAGATATTTATGCACCAGTATAAATTCTTAAACAGTTATGAGAGAATTCTACAAATATTAGCTTTAATAATTAATTTAGTTTGTTGCAAAATAGTTTAGACATTTTCGATTTTTTTTAGTCGATGAAAGTGAAAACCTGTTACATTGATTCCTGAGCATGCATTTTATTTATTTCATCGATTGTAAAGTTTTATTTATATTTTTGTCTTTAAGTTATCTTACTGTGTAGTATGTAGATAAATCACAATAATTATGTAATGAGTTATATAAGGGTAGGTACACACTTATCGATTGTCATAGACATATGTAGTCTGAACTTCAACCTGTCTGTTTTATGGTTCTAGAAGTGCATTTTAATGTCATATTAGTTTTTTTGTTTACGTTTTAAAGATGAAGTGCATTGTGTGACCAGTCACAATAATCCAGTCCAAGTGTAGTGTATTATTTGCCAGTTTATTTAGCTTTACTGTAATAACCCGTAACGTAAATGTCAATGATTTAGAAATATATTTTTTTTAATTTGACGGACTGTTATTATATTGTACTAACACGTAGATCGTATTTCTTAACAAACTATGTTAATATTTTGTACAAAACGAACTCATGTTCTTTCGAGCTTTAATCATATTTCTCGGTTGTAAATTTTATTATTAAAACTTATTCTGCTGAATGGCTTCGGTTTTTTATTTTGCTGATTATTATTATTTTGCCTGCTGTTTGGTGTTGTTTGCGCCTGTCTTAATATAGGTAAGTGACCTTTGTTTTATTGCCACTATGTTTATTCTATGCTATGAATATTTTTGTCTTATTTCTGTCTTTCAATCTGACTACAATTTGGGTGTCATTAAATCAAGAATGAATAAGATTTTGTTAAGCTAATTTAGTGCGCTTTACCGTTTTCCGTTGCATCACCACTTACCATCAATCAGGTGGGGTAATTTAGTATTCAAGCAGTGGCTTATAAAAGTTTAAAAGAATAATAGGTCTTTACCTATGAAATTGCCGTTCTGCAGTACTGACCATTTCAAATCGAAATAGTTTTTGTTTGTCTGGCAATTCTAATTTCAAATTAATTTTATTTCAAAAACTGGAATTCTTTCTTCAAAATTCGCCATTTGTTTATTGATTAGCGTTATGTTTTCATTGCATTTGAATCTTTTTCGTCATCATAGATACGTTAAAAATTCGAATAATTATGTAGTATGAGTACCGTCGGGGCAGCAACGCGGCACTAGCACGTAACATCAATGACGTTTAAGGGGCGAATACTACAAACGAACGCACCACTTGTTATTGGTTTGCCCGCTTTCATTCTGGAAATTTTAACCTGAAAAATGAACCTCGAGGCCGCCCGAAAACTTTGGTCAACAATAACGAATTAAAAGCGTTTGTGGAAGCTCATCTACAGATACCCAATCTACGGCTAAATTCGACGTTAGCATCAAAACAACATTGGTTCATTTGCGTCAAATTGGCAGGTTAAATTGCCTGACAAATGGGTACCCCACGAACTCAATGATCGCCAGTGCGAAGTACGCGTAGAGACGTGCCCTGCACTGCTCAGCAGGCAAACAAACTAAGGAATTTTCAGGAAAAATGTATTCTGTTTGACAATCTCAAGCGCTCAGCAAGTTGGTTGGATCCTGGTTCAGCCCCTAAACATTGCCCTAAACGAAAATTTACCCCTAGATAAGTGATGGTCACTGTTTGGTCTAGCGCCGATGTGATTCATCAACTTCTTAGCAAACGAGTTGAGTATTACTGCAGATGTGTACTATGAAGAACTGAACACAATGATGGAGAAGCCACGTCTCCAACCAGCTTTGGTCAATCGCTCGTCCTTGTTGCTCATACACGACAACGCGCGACCTCATACTGCACAATAGATGGTCTCCAAGTTAGAAGAGCTGGGGTTGGAAGCTCTTCGTTATGCGCCGTACTCAGCAGAACTTGCCCGTACTCAGCAGACCTTGCCCGTACTCAGCAGACCTTGCCCGTACTCAGCAGACCTTGCCCGTACTCAGCAGACCTTGCCCGTACTCAGCAGACCTTGCCCGTACTCAGCAGACCTTGCCCGTACTCAGCAGACCTTGCCCGTACTCAGCAGACCTTGCCCGTACTCAGCAGATCTTGCCCGTACTCATCAGACCTTGCCCGTACTCAGCAGACCTTGCCCGTACTCAGCAGACCTTGCCGGTACTCAGCAGATCTTGCCCGTACTCAGCAGACCTTACCCGTACTCAGCAGACCTTGCCCGTACTCAGCAGACCTTGCCCGTACTCAGCAGACCTTGCCCGTACTCAGCAGACCTTGCCCGTACTCAGCAGACCTTGCCCGTACTCAGCAGACCTTGCCCGTACTCAGCAGACTTTGCCCGTACTCAGCAGACCTTGCCCGTACTCAGCAGACCTTGCCCGTACTCAGCAGACCTTGCCCGTACTCAGCAGACCTTGCCGGTACTCAGCAGACCTTGCCCGTACTCAGCAGACCTTGCCCGTACTCAGCAGACCTTGCCCGTACTCAGCAGACCTTGCCCGTACTCAGCAGACCTTGCCCGTACTCAGCAGACTTTGCCCGTACTCAGCAGACCTTGCTCGTACTCAGCAGACCTTGCACCTACAGATTTCTACTTTTTCCAGAATTTCGATAACTTTTTAGCGGGAAAAAATGCAATGTCCAAGAGGCAAAATGCTTTTGAAGCATTTATAGCCCTCCGTCCAGTTGATTTCTTCAAGGGCATCAATAAACTGCCACTGAATTGCCAAAGATGCATCGATTGCATGGGTGATTACTTTGATTAATAGAAATAAAAAGTATAATAAGACCTAATAATAAATATGTTGTAATACGAAATAGATCTTGGAGACTAGATAAGCCTGTCGAAAGGTCACTAACCAGACCAATCTGACTGCCTCGTTGGTCTAGTGGTTGTAGTAGTGCGACTGCTGATCACGAAGTCCTTGGTTCGAATCCCGTGTCGGGCCAACAAAATCAATTATTGAGTTTTTCTGTCGAGAAATTCCCAGTAGCTACCCGAAGTCGGGAAGTTAGCGGTGTCTCACCCCCGTGCCTCGGAAAGCAAGTAAAGCCGTTGGACCTGCGCCTAATCTCTCTCCGGTCGTGTCGGTTTACCGTCCCATCGGATTATGAGAGTGTGGGAATAGAGAGTGCACCTGTGCTTACTTACGCATACACTTGGGCACTATAATCATGTCCTGCGCCGATGGCTAGCCTCCGTTGAGGCAGGCCGCCGTAGCCGAAATTCGGTCAGGAGGACATTATTAACCAGACCAAGAACATATTTTGCCAATACCGGCTTTATCCTCACTTAGGATATAAAACTTCTCATTCCCTAGGAAGCATACTCTATAATCGCATCGCTAGGCAGACCTTTGACGCTCCCTATGGATATTTTAGGTTTGGCTTATATGCGACGCGGTAATAACGTCTGCTACGGGTCGAAATGGGCTTACCTATGTGTTCACTTACGCCGCCACAATATGGCATTTTATCTATTAAGGGAGACAATAAGTTACAAGTTGTTATTTGTGAAATGGTAACAAAAGAAATCAATACAACCACAGTTTTAAGACCTTACAATAGTGAAACTCTTTTCCGGCGATGTCGTCGCCCGCGTAGGTATTTACGCGGCAGCGTGTATACTAG
Source organism: Parnassius apollo (assembly GCA_907164705.1). Taxonomy (NCBI): domain Eukaryota; kingdom Metazoa; phylum Arthropoda; class Insecta; order Lepidoptera; family Papilionidae; genus Parnassius; species Parnassius apollo. Next base: position 1,690,626 of record CAJQZP010001163.1, on the reverse strand, counting down.
GGCATGGAGTGATAGGGATTGTCACGAAAGTGGACATAAAATGATTTTGGATATTACATATTATAATACCTACTCATTAACATTTATTAATATTATGTACACAAAAGAATAAAAAAGATTTATTTATTTTTTATTTATTTATTTAACACCAACAAGACATACACTAACAAAAGCATAATTTTACAAGATATTATAAATACTAAGTGTTGACTTAATTACAGGTGTTACACCACATTTCATAAAACATAGACACAAGTATACAAATGTAGTGAATCAAATTGAATACTTACAAAAATAAGAGATAAATAAATTAAATCAGAATTCAATATACTTACATAATAATTTAAATCATGCATAGTTTCATACTGTTATTTTCTTCTCCTTATTTTTAAGATCATTTTCCTTACTACAAGAAATTTATTGTAATATTGTAAACATAACAGTATTGCACGACCAAATACTTTCTTTTTACAGATATTTTCAATTTTCGATTGTTAAATTTAATTAGGTAAAGCATTCGCATTCGGATAAACAATTTTATCAATAAAAAAATGTGGGAAACATATGCATGCAAGCATGGCCGTCTTTTGATTTAAATTTTACTTAGTAACTCCCCGCCTGTCTACAGCCTAATAATCGTTTCTGCCTTAAAACGGCAGACAATTAGGAATGCTGTTTTTTGGTCAGTATTCTAGGCACCAAATTTATTCGAAGTATTTGAAAAACTTTTTTTAAAACGAAGACCGTCGAAGTCGAAGAAGTCTACTTCATAAGCCTGTAAAATTTTGGGTCCTTACATATGAAATTAGCGTTTTGTCGTACTGACCACTTTGATCTGAAATATCTCCTCTTTGGTTAAGAATTCCAAATTCAAATTTAATTTAGCTGATACATTTGAGTTTTGAAAACAGTTATTCATTTGTTTTATCCTCCTAATTTTTTTCTGTGGCGTCGCTTATTACCGCACAATGGAAAACATGGAATATCGGTATATTTACTACGAGTACGAATTCTACCGTGGCACCAGTGCTGCAGAAGCACCTCGAAGGATTAATGATGTGCACGGTGCTGGTGTAAAAGTACGGTACATTTTTGGTTTCAACGTTTTCGTTCTGGAAATTTCGACCTTCAGAACCAACCCCATGGACGGTCGGATATCAAAGTGGAAAATGAAGAATTAAAGACTATTGTGGAAGCAGATCCATCACAAAGCACTTTAGAGATAGCTGAAGGCTTCGGCGTCAGTGATAAAACTGCATTAATCCACTTGAAGCAAATCGGCAAAGTGTGAAAACTTGAACGATGGGTACCTCATGAATTGAGTGAATCGAACTTGTGAATTGAACTTGAAAATTACTTGTGATGAAAAGTGGATACTTTAGGATAATTGGAAGCACTCGTCGCAAATGGCTGAACTCTGGAGACCCAGCCAAATCCTGCCCTGCCTCAAAGCGTCCCAAATTTCACCAAATTATGTTGCGAAATCTCAGATATCTCACGAACGCATGAACCGATTTTTATTTTCTAAACGGAATTCGACGGTATTTTTTGAGTTTTTTTTGACGCTGATTAATTTTTGAAATCGATCGGTAAAGCCGTTTAAAAGTTATTAAAAAAAAAAACAGTTTTTCAAAATTTTTATTTTTGAGATTTCTCAAAATCTACTCATCCGACTTAGTTCATATTATTACCAAATCTTTTCCACATTGAGATCTTTAGAACGGTGCAAACCGCATCTCAATCGATCAAGACGTTCAAAAGTTATGAAAGGTTTACATACTTACTTACACATACAAACACACATACATACATACATCCGTACGGACGTCCACGTGAAATGAATCAGAATAGCTTCCTGGGATCTCAAAACGTCGAGATCTGATGAAAACTCTATTTTCGAATCGATCGGGGTGAAACCAATAACTTCCCTATTTTTGAAAATTTCCAATTTTCTTAGCGGGAAGTTAAAAATTGACCTTATATTCCTCCCGTACAAAACGCCAATTTCTTATGTATGGACCTATTACTACAGCCGAATCTTCACGTTCGGTAAACGGATTGAGTTACCACCATTGACGCTGTTGCCCATCGCCGATCATCGACCATCATCTATCGGAAGCCTTGTTTTGGGAAATTTCCAGTCACGAAAAATGGTGATTCATTTATAACACACTATTCCATACAGTTACAGCCTTTCAAGACTACTTCTGAACGTATGGTCCTTATAGATTACATCCTAGGGACATAGCAACCGTAGGGAGCCCTTTATTTTTACATAGTGGTCACGCTTGACAATCGGGTTGGCAGCCATTGTTTATTTTTAAATCTTATTTTGAATTCTTATCAGGAATTGCTGATGCCTACATTCTGTTTCATTTCTCTCTGTAGGTGAGGTTGAAGAATTATTGAATGATATAGGTAGACTAATTGCACTGTTAATACAAAGTTCAATTTGTTTAAATAGTTACATAATTTGAAAATTTTATTTAAATTCAGTAAATAAACTACCTATTGGGAATAGTACAAGGCCGTTAATATATTAAGTTCATCAGCCTACAGTCACCTGCTGGATACATGGACCTCTCTTACCTTAGAGTGCTGACGAGGAATTTAATATCTTTTTAGGGTTTTTGTTGTGTACTTATTTATTTATGTAAGTACGCTTTATTTTTAAAATAATTATAGAATCAAATGTTAGTTCATTTTTGCGCCACAATAGTGTACTGTTGCGCGACATAATTAATGCCACTAGCGCCATCTAGTATCGAGTGGCAGAACTAGGAGAGCTTTCTAGAAAGTTCCTTGCTCGAACTTTTTAACCGAAAATACTAATAGCCTATTAGTATTTTTATTATTTGTAGAGAGTATTTGTTGTAATCGCCACGATTGCGAGGCTACTAGTTAAGCGCTGAACTAGCTTTGAAAAAGGTTACTCCCAAAATAATTTGAATCGAGTATTAAGTCAAGCGTTATCAGTGTCCTAAACAACATCCGGATATTGTTTTTAAATATATTTTCATTACAGAAATAGGACAAAGTTATTCCAAAAAATCACTGTCGCTTGCGACAGCTACAAGGGCAATATTTTTTATAGAAAAAGGGCTAACGAAGATGCACCTCACCTGATGATAAGTGACTATCGCCGCCCATGAACTACTGAAACACCAGAAAAGTTTAAGGTGCGTTGCCGCCCTTTTAAAAGAGAGTAGGCTCTTTTCTTCAAGGTATATCCCTATAAGGTTCATAAGTCGTATCGTCGGGTATCTAATAAGTTCCATTCTGGGAACTCCATTTTGAACCAACATTCTAATGTGCGTTAGCTCCGGTTTAAGTAAAAATTACATCGAGTTTGAATAAATTGCGACATCTACATCGTCATTTAAAATGAAAATGAAAATTCTATGAAAGACAATGTAGAAATTTCGGTATTATTGCTATGCGTTGTGGTTTGATACGCTGAGTGATATCCTTTTGGGCATGATTTTGACGTGCAGTAATTTATTAAATTTACGTTTTTTTGTAATGATTTCTTATATTTACGCGAACACTACACATTGAAAATAATACTAGTTTTTACGGAATTTATCGCGTATATTTAACTTTTTAAATACCCGACGTTTCGAACGCTTTACAGCACTCATGGTCACGGGCGGGACTGAGATGTTCAACGTCCATATGTCATAGTTAACCGCGGTTACCATAGATTAAAATTTAACTTTTGTTCCGATCTATACAGTATGAACTTATGGTATCTTGAGGTCTTGCAGTTGTATGCTTGGGTTGGGATTTAATTTTATTTATTATAGGATCCCAAGCAGATGGTAGCACCCAGCCATCTTCTCTATTGAAATTAGGATGTTTTTTTGATTTCAATAGCCTCGCGAATCATCCTTGGAAGGAATCGGTGTTCTTTAGCGAGGATTTCTGTCTATCAAATCTGATGTAGTGACGGGGGCGATCCCGTACGTGTTCACAAGTCTGCAGTCTGTGAACACGTACAGGATCGCTTTACGTTTTTTTTTAGTTTTTTTTAAAATATAGTTGTAGAACACACAGTCCACCTTATGTTAAGTGAAAGCTGTGGCCAATAGACACCTACATCTATCCCTGATTAAGAATCGATATATGGAACGCGTTGTCAAACCTGAGTACTACACTCACCATACTAAACAGTAGCATTAAGCTGCTATTTTACGGTGGTTGTTCTGTAAGAATGTGGTCTTTCTCCGGTCCGGTCGACACATTCGTGCCCCAACCGTTATAATTGCTGCAGCACGGTTACACCACAAAAAGATAATTTATAAATTTGGAGTTATATTGTTGTGTGGGTCAATGGTCTGTATGAAAATAAAGTTTCCTTCTTTCAAATTGTGTTATTTTTCTCCAGTTGGGCGTAACTCACGGCAGCGACGTGAGAATGCGGAGGGCTGAGCTGGAAGCCTTACTAGTCGCCAGTGGTGCCCAACACGACATACGGGCCGTCGACAACAAATACAGTTTCATGTAACGTCTGCTGTCCTGTACTGCATACGATTGCTTAGCCGAATTTTCTATAGTTTTTGAACGAGTCGTTCCAATGTGTTACTGCCGCTACACAAAGACTTAATTTTATATGTGTTTGTAAATAAAAAATAACATTAATGTACTTTTCGCAGTAAGTGCAATTAAACTTTGTAATTAATTGACAAGTCTAAAGTAAAACCCAAGCTCTCGACGAGGTGTGCAGTATCCTCCGCATTTCGGGGGAAAATAAGATTTTTTTTACATTTTGTCGTTTGAGGGTTTTAGATCTGCAAGGGTTTTACGCGCTGCCACAATTCGTAGCGGCCAACTTCACATCTCGCCAAAATATTATTTTAATCATCAGTACAGTAAAGGGCAGGCAAAAAAGGCAGTCTTTAGACATCTTAATAAGAGAGTAAAAGAAGTAGTTGAAAGAAAAAAGCAAGAAAGAACGGATAAGAATGATAGAAGAATATCGGATAACTTCCAGGCAAATATTAAAATGTTCTGGAAACTTGTAAGAACTGCCAGGGGACATTCAAAACAGCCTATGATGAATGCTATAAGAGACGAGAATGGCTATATTCTGAATGATGAAGTTTTGAGTTTAAAGAGATGGAAGGAATATTTTGAAAGCGTGTTTATGAGTGAGGAGACAACGTGTGTACTAAGTGAAGTAGAAACACCGAAAGAAGAGGAAAGAGGTAGCGAGATAAGTATAGATGAAATAATGAAAAGCATGAAAGCAGGTAAGGCTGCCGGATATGATAGAGTTTCACTCGAAATGCTAAGGGCTGGAGAGGAAGTGGTGGCAGGCCCGCTGCACACCTTGTTTAATTTATGCTGGGAACTGAAGCGGGTACCGGTAGACTGGTGCAAAGCCGTGATAGTCCCAGTATATAAGGGAAGAGGGTCGCAGCAGGACTGTAAAAACTACCGTGGCATCAGCCTTCTTAGCATTGTGGGAAAACTGTATGCTAAGGTACTGATTGAAAGGGTCATGAAAGAAACTGATGGAAAAATTTGGGAAGTGCAAGCGGGATTTAGAAAGGGAATGGGATGTACAGATCAAGTCTTTTTCATGCACATGATCGCGGAGAAGTTTCTGGCCAAAAACCAAAAGGTTTTTTGTGCGTTCATGGACTTGGAAAAGGCCAGAGTGGATAGGGATTTGCTATGGCAAACACTGAACTCATTTGGGTTGAGCGCTGGCTTGATACAGGCATTGGAGTCTCTTTATAGGGACTCTAGTGCTTGTGTTAGGATCAACGGGGTCTACTCGGACTGGTTTGACATCCATAAAGGTGTCAGACAGGGCTGTGTGGCTTCCCCGTGGCTGTTCAACCTATTTATGGACAGTTGTTTGCAAAATTTGAAAGTTGAAGAATGCGGATTAAGAATGGGTGAGTTAACCGTCAAATGCCTTTTGTACGCCGATGATCAAGTTACTCTTGCGTCGTCGGCGGCCGAGTTGCAAATGATGGTTACATTAATGAACGGATCATTAAAAGAAAGGGGTGTGAAAGTGAACGCAAGTAAGACGAAGGTTATGGTTTTTGAAAGAGAAGAAAGGAAAACGATTTGTGAAATAAGAATAGAAGGGGAGTTGATCGAGCAAGTAGATGAGTTTGTATATTTGGGCTGCATATTTAGCAGGGATGGGAGATATGATAAGGATATAGAACGACGAGTGAACGCAGGAAACAGAGTAAATGGAGCCCTGCACTCTATTGTGAAGAGTCAAAATGTGTCAAAAAATGCACGTATGGCAATTCACAATGCTGTGTTGGTCCCTACTTTAACGTATGGTAGTGAAAGTTGGGTATGGCAGAAGAAGCACGAGAGTAGAATAAATGCAGTAGAAATGCGGTCGTTAAGGAGTATGTTAGGGCTGAATCTGAATGACAGGGTGAAAAATTGTGTGATAAGAGAAGAGTGTGGTTTGCAAGATGATGTTGTGACCAGGATTAAGAAAGGAATGCTTCGGTGGTCATGGGGAAAGAATGAATGAGGAAAGTGTGACAAAGAAAATTTATGGTGCAGAAGTGAATAGCAGAGTCGGAAAGGGACGTCCTAGGCGAAAATTTATCGACCAAATTGGCGATTTATTGAAAACGGGCCAAATTAGGAGTACCCTTAACCGACGAGCATGTATGCGTAGGTGTATGGATGTGAAGGAGGCAAGAGAGGTGTGTCAGGATCGTGCCAAATGGAAGTCCGTAGTCTCTGCCTACCCCTCTGGGTGACATGCGTGAGTGTTTATGTATGTAGTAAAGGGCATAAAATTTTGAGGATCGCAATCGGGCACGTAGTAAAACGGTATAAGAAGTGCAGGTGGGGACTGAATCCCGCCGCACCAGCTTACTTTTTAATTCTTAAAGGGACGCATATATTATGTTAAGATAGTGGTAAAAGATTAGTAAACGAGTTAGAATCAACTAGCAACTATTTAGTCTACGGTCAAGAATACGAAGTTACGTTGTTTTGTAATATACAAAAATAATACAGTTAAAGCATGACGCTAGTTTTTAGGCTTTTTAAAAAATTACAACCGGCAGAATGTCGTACCAATATCTAGAAACAATATAAACATATGGATAAGAACGATATATAAGTACATGCATTACATATTCATAAATTATTCAAAAGTAATTGTGTTTGTTATCCCTATTTTAGTACAATTTAATTTAGTGAGTAGTACACTTTAGTGGAAAAACCTGTTAATACAGAATAATTTGTTATCTTCAGTTAACCGATTCGTTGCGACCACAATTTTCGACAACTTTTAACTGTGGCGGCGCACAAATATTTCGTGACACGCCTGTCGTGTCACGCGTCATAACATAAACGTTAATGACACGCCTATTGTGCCATCAGCCATGTGTTTTTTTTGTGGTTGGGCTAGTGTAATGTGTTGTGTTTTTTTATAAATGTTATATATTTATTATTTGTTATATATATATATATATATATATATATATATATATATATATATATATTTTTTTTTATATTATTCGGCGAGAACCTGAAAACGTCTAGTTAGTAAGAATAGCAAAATAAAAGCAAAATTAAACAATAAGATAAACGCATTTTTTTACTAGGAAACTTGTTTACAACACTTGAATTTCTGAGCGATCACAATGAGTGCTATTATTTGTTACTTATTAGAATATTTTTCCACGATATGATTTAAAAAAAAAACACTCAGTAAAAAGAGTACCATCTACAAGTTAAAAAGGTTGTCAACTCCCGAAAATTTCAAATTCTCAAAATATCCAAAAGCGTTACTGCAGGCATGAATTACTTGCAAAATAATGAATTTTTTTTAGATAAATTTTCCAAAAACGCAACTTGAGCGAGTTATAACCATTTTATAAAATGTCATACGCCACACAGAAAAATAATCGATGGCACACCTGGCGTTCTATCACGCACCGAATCGGTTAACACTATTGATTAAAATTAAGTAACTAATATTCTCTACCAATCAAAAATTATTATGTATAAAATAGAAAGGTGACCCATTTATTGTCCAGTAAACATTACAGCATACTCATAGGGTTTATGTATGTATTTTGTATTTGTATTATTAAGTATTTTGAAAAATGTATATACATTTTTCAATCAACTTTTTCACTGTATGTTTAGTTTATGTAGTATTATTAACATATACATATTACATTAATTAATTATTTTGGTGTGCAATAAACTGTAAACATGTTTTAAGGAAATCAATGTTATCGACTTAGAATATGGCTTAGAAAAATATTTAGATTTAATGCATTAGTCCGATTATTTAGATAAATATTCTTATAACGAATAACTATGAATATTCGCCAAATAAGAATATATTTAAGGTATAAAGTAGAAATAAATATATTTTGATTAAGTTTTTGTTACAAACTTGGGTTTGTGGTAACAAACCATGTATAATAATAAGTTCATATAATGAAAGGACTTATTCCTAGAAGATGATATTTACTTTGATCAGTTAATTCAACTGCTTTTGTTATATTCTACTTTGCACACGTCTCAATTTTTAATTCTTAAATAATAGAACAGCCACTTACGCATTCCGTAATACGTGTTCAGTTATAAGTAATACAAGCCGTATATTTTTGTACAAAAATAGTACTTAGATAAATAATTAAGTATGCCTGGGGTAGTAAGGCGACGGTATATTTCTGAGAACAATGTTCCAGTAAAATCGATCAAACTTTCAATGTATTTATTATAGATTTAAAGAATTCCTTTTCGGTTGCTAGTTACAAGGAAAAAAGAAACGAAGTTTCTTACAAGCTTAATCTAGTCATAAAGTATTTTAGGATACAGGGGTTCATACGTTAAATCCATATTTGGATGATTTTATTCGTATCAACTTATCATAATTATAAATATTATAAATAGCATAAAGGAGAAGCGTAATGAAGCTATTGAACTGATTTTCACGAGACTTTTATATATAAATCCGCTGAAAATATTGACAATATTAAGGCGGTATGACATTGGAAGGAAAAAAATATGATAAAGTTTTCGATCCACTAAGGTCCTTCGAGCCAGATAAGTGTTATAAAATAATAAAATTTTAGATAAAATAACTAATTAAATGTTGTTGGAATTGAATTACAAATAATGACATTGTTGTTTAATACGATATGTAAATTATTGGATAATTTAAATGTCAAATTTGCGACATGGCTGTAATGGTTAATACTCGAAAAATGATGTTTACACGAATTGAAGCAAGTTTGTAGCAAACAATAGTATAAAAATTAAATTGCGTATATTTAACGCACTGTAAAAAATAATTCAAGAAGTTAGGTGTCACTTTACGTAAGGCATATCTTGTATTAATAAATTTAATTTACTTTAATAATTAATTTCAAAACTTCATGCAAATGGCTTTTTGGATAAAAATAATTTCAGCCAGCAATTGGCCAATATTCGTCTGATTAACTTTTGTTATAAAACAATATTTTATTAATACTCGCTGGATTTGTATAAAGTTTTCTCTCTTAATATCAGAAGTTAGTTTAATTTTATTAATGTACGAATGTTTTCTATGTAAAAAACATTCCTTATTTTTAAGTTACGCGTAATATTTGGATAGTGAAATATATACATAATATATTTTACAAGAACGTGGTTTTTATCGGTATGCAACACTGTAAATATACTTTTTTACATAGTCCGTAAATGAATTACTTAGAGTGCGCAGAAACCTCTCTCTTACTACCTGGGAAAGCTGCCAGAAGTGCTAGTAGCTGAAGAATGTGTATGAAGCTGACACTATTGGTATATTGGCGGAGAACTGCGTTGATAGAATCTTGAAAGTCATCTTCATTTCAATCTGTAAGGTCTGTAATCAAACCGTTGTGAACGTAAATTTCATAGTTGGTAGGTACGTAAGCAACTCAAATCAGATCCGCGCCGACTCCACTCATATTTTAAATTTCGGAAATCATTTTTAGGTATAGGTATGTGAAGCCGGTTATCCAGCGTTGGATTCAACTTAACTCCTTTTTGACCTAAAACTCGCTGTGGCCTGTACCCAGTAGTGGGATGTATTTAGGCTGCTACTTTTTTACTTTTAATATGGCTTTCCACTGCAAGAAAATACGATTCGATAAATTTATTGGGCTCCGAAACAGTTTTATAAGCTATTGAGACCCTGATTGCATAACTAATTATAATATGATTAGTTATGCTTTATTTTTCAATATTAGAAACATTATTTTGGGATTAATTATGGCCGATCTTGGCAGGTCAAATTGTGTAACCAGATGAAGGATCGGGATCTGTACGCTTAAGAGCCCTCTTACATTTCGGCGTTACGCAAATGTAGGTATTTTACGCTCTGAGCGAGCGATGACCTACGCGAGCGACACTATTTCATATTTCTTCAATCGCTCGCACTATGGTACTGTGAGTATACCGACTAAACGATCTTGCTTCCATAATACAAGTTTTCTTAGGATGGAGTTCAGTGGATGGAAAATTTTAGGTGTGTCATTTTTATGTTATCTAATTAATTTATGATAATCTGTTTGGTATATTTTTCATTATTTATGAACCATAGTTTTGAAATAAGTACATATAAATATTTTGTTTCACAGTAATCAA
>CAJQZP010001163.1:1030000-1075000 GCA_907164705.1 Parnassius apollo | reverse complement strand
ATATAATAACAACTACATTGTTACCGGCGCAAATGGAACACGGATTGCTCGCATATTTTGAAATTTACAACGAGTGTTTTGTCCCTGAGCTACCATGGCTCTTAATATTCTAATAAATATTTCAATATAATATCAATTCATTTAGATAACATTTTTTTACAGAATTTGGTTGACAAACGAGCACACAGTGCACCTGATCGTAAGCAGATGCTGTGGCCCATAGACATTTATACAACATTATCCCTGAAGACTAAGATGGAATGCCTCGATTCCAGTAAAACGATTTTTCAGTTATCTATACTCATCATACGAAAGACAGCAGCATTAAGCTGCTATTCTGTGAGTTTGACATGACTACAACCATAATGTACCATAATAAAATAAAAATAAAACTCAAATATTCAATGATCATATAGTCCTACGCTCCGCGATAAAGTGCCAATAACGGTTTCACGTTTCCTCGCTAAATAGCTTGAGCTTTGAGCGAGAAAGAACCAACGCTCTTATCACCGGTGGTGACGATTTATATTTTATTGGTTTTCATTTTATTTTTTTTAAGGTTGCTCTTCTTCATAACTGTGTTTAATTTACTGTTAGTATAAAACAACCTTTTTATTAAATATAGATTATTGAAACTAACTCTTTTCTTTATTTTTACACCCGAAAAAATCTTCTTTCAGGGATCTCAATTACCCGACTTATATGAAATGGGGTTGTGTATTCTCCTATATCACATGTTTATGTCACGTTATATTAATACCAGTAACTTTTTAATGGTTTATGAACCGTGTCATAATATCCAATACCTCATATCCTCCCATGGGTGTAGTCAGAGACACATAGAGGGAATTACACCTGGAGATGAGCGGCAGTGTCTTTGTGTTAATAACTAGAAAATAACCGAATGCGGTTTCCAGCCCGCCTGGTAATTATAGCAACTACCCCCTTATGAGGCAATCTAAGGTGATAACTATGTTCAGCAGTGAACTTTGATACGATGTAATGATGATAAATTCGTTGCTTCGTTGGTCTAGAGGTCGTAAACGTTTTATCTGTGGGAAGGTCCGTGTATAGCGATGGAATTCAATAGGTTTTAATGATTTTGTTTAATGTTTCGATTGAAAATTTCAGATGACCAAATAGGGAATTCACGCGACTCAACATTTGCAGACATGGTATTAACGGCAACGAATGGAAACGGTTGCGATATCGTCATCAGCTGTATTTCTGGTGATCTTAAACACGTAAATTTCTATTTTTTACCGCTTAGTACCTATATATACAGGAGTTCAGTGACAAACGTGAGAGTTGTCACTGAACTCCTAAACAGCTGGACCGATTTTGGTAAAATCGATAGACGAAGTTTTCGTGTGTTTCAGTGGTTCCGCGAATGCTTTAGTAGCGCTGCCGCCGCCGGTTATAGTATTTTTTTTAATTTTACGTGCTGACGTACTCATTTGCGCAGGATATAATTATAATTTATGAGTGAGGGCGCAAACAAAGGTGTAATCTTACTATCACAGCCCGATGGGAGGGCAATGCGACAAGACTAGAGAAAGATCAGACGCAGGACCAATATAAAGGTGAAAAACCGCCAAATTCCTGACACCAAGCTGCTACTGCGAATTCCTTACCAGAAAATAATTTCTTACCCGGGGTTTGAACCCTTATGAACAGCAGTCGCATTCACGACCACTGGACCAACGAGGCAGTTGTCATTTTTTTATAACTATAAAATAAGAAAAATAATCAATATACTTACAATGTTTCTTTTTCAGATATCCATAAAATGCGCTGCATCGTGGGGTGTAACGATCGATACGGCGCAAATTCCAACCCGAGATAACTTTTATTTCGGAATGCATAGCATGACTAAAGGGAGGTCGTACATAGCTATTAACTTCAGTCAGCTCTTTTCTCAAGAATGTAATGTGGAATTAAGAGTAAGCACTTCTTTACGTTAACAATTCTTAAAAGAAACTAAAGTAAAACAAAGTAATTTTGGTATTTTTTCAGAGTAACAGCAAATCGTTATGTACTACTTTTTATCACTTTTTACTACATGCACAAAATTATTGTTGTCTATTTTACTGCCCTGCTCTGTCTCGCAAGCAACACAAAGTCAGTAGTTTGCATTTAGAAAAAGCCAAAGTTAGGGGCTTTTTAGTTGCTAATTAAGTGCCACGTTTAAAAATAAGGCGCTCTAAAATTTTCACTGTAATGAATGCGTTGCTGGCAGAATGTATGTCTAGGAACGCAGGGAAATAATGTATATGTGATAAATATTAATAGAAAGGAATTACTCGTAAGTACTAATTAAGTGCTGAAGGATTATTGAGGTCGGATGTGGATGACGGTAATATTCTGAGAATTATGAGCTACATGACTACCATTACTGTATGATTTTTTTTCTTCTTTGTCAGTTATATATTATAGATAAGATAGATCGAATTTATATTAAAGCTTTAGCGGGCGGGTACTGCACTTCCTGCAATAGTAATTGTGACATTATCACTGTGTAAAAATGTGAGTTGTGTTTTTGAAATCACTTAATTAGCAATTAATTATCAAATTAATTCTATACCCGATTTTGATTCCGTTCTGATTTTTGAAGACCTGATTTTTGCATCTGTTTTGTTATGAATAATGACTTTATTTTTATTAGGGGCACTTTGTCATTGACTTCACTTGCGGCACATAATTAGCACCTAATGCCTTGCTAATTATTTTTAATCACTTATCTATTGTTGCTAGCGACACGTTTTGTCAGCAACGCAAATTTCAAAGTTTTAGAGTATTTAATTTTTAAACTTGGCACCTAATTATCTACTTTTATATATTGAATAAAACTATTATTTACGGATTTTATCGCGTTTAATTACTTTAATTTATTTTTATTATTATCCCGACGTTTCGGGTGCTTTACAGCGCCCATGGTCACGGGGGGGACTGAGATGTTTGACGTCCCAATGTCATAGTTAGTCCGGCTACCTTCAGTTTTTTTATATTAATTTTTGGTCCGATTTACGCAAAACGAGCTTATAGTATCATGAAGTCTTGCAGTGGTATGCTTGGGTTTGGGTTTAATTTTGTTAATTATAGGATCCCAAGCAGATGGTAGCACCCAACCATCTTCTCTATTGAAATTTGGATGTTTTTTAATTTCAATAGCCTCGCGTATCATCCTTGGTAGGAATCGGTGTTCTTTTGCGAGAATTTGTGGTTTATCAAATCTAATGTAATGGTGGGGACGATCTTGAACATGTTCGCAGACTGCAGACTTCCCGGAGCGTCGGTGCTTCACATCAGCTATATGTTCCTTCACGCGGGTTTTTATAGATCTCTTTGTTTGACCTATGTAAGAGAGACCACATTCACAATCTAGCTTGTACACACCTGCATCTTGTAGAGGAATATTACATTTGATGGATGGTAAAAATTGACTAATCTTCTTCAGCGGCTTGTAGTATGTCTTAATGGACGCTCGCTTCAAGATGTAGCCAATCTTGTCCGTGACTCCTCTAACATATGGTAGTAGATTCAATTGTAACTAGGAAGCTAGAAGAAAATAACATGCCTCAAGAATATGCAATACTACTTGAACATTGCCTCACATCTGGCTATCTATTGTGGAAGGAGGAGTTCTACAAGCAAGTAGATGGTGTGGCGATGGGCTCACCTGTGTCTCCCATAGTCGCCGACATATTCATGGAGGACTTTGAGGAGAAAGCCCTTCTTACTGCTCCTGTAAATCCAAGGTTCTACAAGCGGTACGTAGACGACACTTTCACAATTTTAACATCTGACAAAGTAACTGCATTTTTAGACCACCTTAACTCCATAAACTCTAAAATACAATTCACAATGGAGTTAGAGGCAAATAATTCTTTAGCTTTCCTAGATGTTTTAGTCATCCGAAATCCTGATAACACTATTGGTCACACTGTGTATAGGAAAAAGACCCAAACCAACCGATATTTAAATGGTGAATCTCACCATCATCCTTCACAGTTAGCTACCGTGGGTAAATCTTTGTTTCAGAGAGCACGAGGGATCTGTGACAGAAAACATCTGGCCGCGGAGCTTCAGCACGTCAAGCAAGTATTGCAAGACAACAAGCTTCGGGTCCCGCGCCTACGTCACAGTGAACGAGTGAAGCCGGCCACAGTCGAGCGCGCGCCTGCTCTACTACCATATGTTAGAGGAGTCACGGACAAGATTGGCTACATCTTGAAGCGAGCATCCATTAAGACATACTACAAGCCGCTGAAGAAGATTAGTCAATTTTTACCATCCATCAAATGTAATATTCCTCTACAAGATGCAGGTGTGTACAAGCTAGATTGTGAATGTGGTCTCTCTTACATAGGTCAAACAAAGAGATCTATAAAAACCCGCGTGAAGGAACATATAGCTGATGTGAAGCACCGACGCTCCGGGAAGTCTGCAGTCTGCGAACATGTTCAAGATCGTCCCCACCATTACATTAGATTGGATAAACCACAAATTCTCGCAAAAGAACACCGATTCCTACCAAGGATGATACGCGAGGCTATTGAAATTAAAAAAACATCCAAATTTCAATAGAGAAGATGGTTGGGTGCTACCATCTGCTTGGGATCCTATAATTAACAAAATTAAACCCAAACCCAAGCATACCACTGCAAGACTTCATGATACTATAAGCTCGTTTTGCGTAAATCGGACCAAAAATTAATATTAAAAAACTGAAGGTAGCCGGACTAACTATGACATTGGGACGTCAAACATCTCAGTCCCCCCCGTGACCATGGGCGCTGTAAAGCACCCGAAACGTCGGGATAATAATAAAAATAAATTAAAGTAATTAAACGCGATAAAATCCGTAAATAATAGTTTTATTCAATGTGTAGTGTTCGCGTAAATTTAAGAAATCATTACTTTTATATATTTTTATTAGAAATTACTTTATCAACAAATTAATATAGTTACAAAATTTTCATTTATTGCGCTGTTTTATATGAAGAATGATGATTGTAATCTACATAATATAAACAAATTTATAAATAAAATTTAAATTTATAAAATTTAATCGATTGGATTTTCAACATTACTTTCATCAGTTTTATGTATCTGAGCGTGACGGTCACGTGAGTTTAGTGATTTTTCCCCATTCCAGAAGTGAAATATGAACTTTAAACTTAATTAAAACCGAATCTTCAGTTCAGGAGCTATGTTGCCATACAAACACAAATACACGGATATGCAGCACAATCTTATAACATCCCTCTGTTTTCGTCGAGGGTTAATAAAATGAGCTGTTTTGTAATGCCATGTTCGCAGCGTATCGTCTTTCTCTCTTTGTTGGTTTGAGCTTGCGAGCGATATTAGTTATGTAACTTTTTTTAATAGAAAATACAGTTGATGGTATCTGAGGGCATTAAGCGTGGCTACGTACGTCCGTTGTCACGAGTCATGTATGCCCCCATGGACGTTTCTCGTGCTTTTCGCCTGTTAGCCGCAAGTCAACACCGTGGACGTGCACTAATTCAACTTCAAGCTAACATTAATACTCAAGATGGGCTTTTCCCATACTTTAAACCTAGGTAAATTTTATTCATTATTTTCAAATACTATACTATTTGTTACTGCTTAGGACCTAATTTCTAATCTGATGTAGACACTAAGCTAAGCGCTAAATTATCGCCGTGATTTTTATAGTCCCCTGGAAATCACAGTTTGAATTTCGCCGACCTATAAAAAACTGTTTGTTGAATTATAGTTGCTTTCTAATCTTGTACTCGCCGGTTAAGGAAAAATGTTATCCAGACCGAACTCCGTTCTAATAAAAAATAAAAATATAAATTACTTCGCAACCTTCCGCTAAATAAATACAATGATGTATCTTACCTGGATTGAAGAGCACCTCCCGCCCTCCCCCAATTGCATGCACTAACTAATTGAGGGAGGGCGGGAGGTGCTCTTCAATCCAGGTAAGACACATCATTGTAGTTATTTAGCGGAAGGTTGCGAAGAAATTTATATTTTTATTTTTTATTATATTGGATTTCCGCAAAGTAACGTCTGATTCTATCAACGAACTCCGTTCTTTGGGGCCAGGCTCAACGGACAACGGTTATAGGGCACGAGTGTGTGCGCAGTTCAGAATCTCTCTCTCCCTCTCATAGCACGATTGAACGGCAATGCGACACAACTAGAAAGAGATCAGATACAGAACCAATGGCTTTTAAAACTTTTCGTGGCACGAGAGTGAAATACCGCCAATTTTCTGACTCCGAGTTACTACTGAGAGTTTCTTGACAGAAAAACTAATTTTGGCTGAACCTGGGATTTGAACTCAGGACCTCTTGTTAAGCAGTCGCGCTTATGACTACCGGATCAACGAGAAGGATACAAGGAAAACACCCTGAGGAATCATGTTTGTGAAGAAATTTAATATTTCGGGGGAAAAAATTCGGGGGAAAAAAGCTCGGTACGACGGTTTAACTTAATCCTCTTAAAAATGAGGGGAAACATCTGTCTAGCAGTGGTGCGTATATTAGATTATTTTATGTAACAGTCGTCTTCCGGACGTTACTAAAGTATAACTGTATGTTGTCTGATATTTTATCTAAGTATTTAGGAATAACAAAGCATCTGTGGCTGTATTTGTTTGATTGCAGATGTCCATGGTGTATTGAAGTCACTTGCTATTATCACTCGTCATTCAAATATAAAAAAGATTTAACCTAACCTGTATGAACTGAATTGATTTTAGAGTGTTTTACAGTTTTATATTTCGTTTTAGTGTTAGGAACAGTTGCTGAAGTAAGAGCGCATGATTGTTTATAAATTTTTTATTACTATTATGGTAATATTAATTTTCAGAATGTTCTGCTCTTCAGATTTAAGTCAAATAATATTTTGCAACAATGAAAATTTAGGTTTAGAGTTTGCAAAAAAATTAGTTAACCGTGGCGCCCGTAAAGTGTACTTGCACTCCTTAAAACATTCTGAATATCTTGACTATGAAATCCGGTATGTCTATATTATTGTGTTTCCTTAGTTAATGTGGAATTTATTTCCCGTTCGTGTAACTTAATAGAAGGATTTAATTAACAGGTCACTGGTAAAACAGGGTGTTCAAGTAAAGCTTACTAATGAAATATTAAAAAGTGAAAACGATATTACAAACTTGTTAAATGATTGCAACAATCTCGGCACAGTTGAAGGCATTTACATAGTAGGAACAAACGAAATGTCTGATGCTGGATCAGAAAATTTAGTTCAACTACTGGATTTAGTTTCAAGAAAACTTTGTCCACATATTAAGTGAGTAAATATCAAATGAAATTCTTTTACATATTTTTAATAGAAATTGTAATACAAGAGCGATAACATTGTTACTAAAAACTGATGGTAATCTACGCTGTACTCCCTATATTAAGATTATAGACAATTTTGATCGCCTTTTTAGTGACAAATTGTTTTAAGTATGGTCATGCAAATACTTAGTACCACAATTGTAGTGTTTATAACCTTAAATTTGGACAAATAATATATTCTATAAAATTTTAATGATTGTAAAAATGAAGCATTCTCTGAACTTGTCGATAATTCAATAATAATATTTTATAGGCATTTTGGAGTGCTCAGCATTAATGTGGACACTGGTCTTAATGTTTGTATCTCCAGAGCTCAAGATAGGTTGCCAGTGACGTTATTGATAGTACCCGCCATTAAAAAGGTAAAGGTTATATCTAATAATGACATTCATATCAAGGCATTGAGACTGCCAGAGAAATTTATAAATATTTACAGAGTAGGGATATTAAAGCAGGGTAGCAACCCTTACTGGGTACAAGCCTCCTTCCGCTGTCATCGTCGTCGTCGCTATGCAAGCAAATACATTTACCAAAGTGTTAGGTAGTGTCTCAGTTTATTTCAGCGCCAATGGAAACTCAATTAAATAGGACGAAAAGCCAATACCGCGGAATAGATCTGTACCATAAGGTATGAATATTTTTAAAGATGGGGGTGACAAACGAGCGCACAGTACACCTGATGGTAACTAGGTTCTGTGGCCCATAGATATGTACATCTATCTTCGGCTAAGAAACAAAATTAAGATGCGTTACCAGCTCGAAGGAATAAGATTGTGCGTCAAGTTTCAACACTCAACATAAGAAGCACAACAGCACACAGTCGCTAAAGTGCGTTGAAATCCTATGATAGTGTGATCTTTACCCGTAACCCTGGCCCAACCCACTTGTGCTAGCACTATAATATAGCTATAGCATGGCCTTATCACGCACAAAACTTGTAAATATTTAATACGAATTTTTCTTAGAAAGCTAAATAATAACGTCCTAAGTATCTCATTTCTGAAAGCTTTGTGCAAGAAAGCGTCCACTGTACTGATAAACATGTGTTGGGAGATCTCAGATATCCTGTAAATACTTTGAACGTCTCAGGTATGCAGATTTTCTGACGTTGTTTAAGTTTAACCTCCAGCACGTAGTAAATCAGCACTTAAAATTGCGTTTAACAATGTCATCATGGTGTTGGTTCGAATCAAACTCAGCTCGTGCACTTGAAAGGCTAATGAATATTAAAATTATTTTATATAACTCGCTTTTTCATTACTTAGATGGGGTTAATTGAAGGTCCGTCTACTAATGAAATGATATCAGAAGTAGATGCAATCAACACATTTGAACGTGCGTTGCGGTACCATGGACCTGTAATAAATGCTCGAGTTCGCACGATGCCATCTCATACTCTTTTAGACAAAATCGCAAATGTAGCTGGTAATATTTAGTATTTTTTTACGTCTATCAAAAATCAGAACGACCATTTCCACTTTTTATGTTGAAATTTTTCAGGCATTGAAGTACCTACTGATGTGGCGGAAACAACTACTTTATCAGATTTAGATTTTCAAGTTGATAGATCTAAAATGGTTTCTACCTACCTTAGTGATATTCATAACATTTCTATATCAGACGAAGCAGTATCCAAATTGACAATTCAAAAGTACGTTTTATTTTAAAAATAATCTATTTAATATTTATTTAATTTATAATTATTGACTATAATTTAAAAGATTATATGTAGGAACGTTGTTTGTGTTTAAATAATTAAATGTGTAACATGTTTTTACAGAATACGGGAAATAGACGAAACGATAAATGATATGGAATTTAAGGACACAAAGGGCTTAGAGACATTTTATTGCCATGTCGACCTCGACGAACTACTTGTGACTACTGAAATGGTGTTCTTGCCAACCCTTGCAAATAGTTCTGCTATGGTGAGGAAATAAAAATAATTTCAGTGGTGGCAACGGCTATCGTTCTTGTGTTGCTTCGAGAGCTTGACCATCTATTTATTAATGCTTATTTATTTATTTCCTTATTTCAGCGTGATGACGAATTTGATGTTAGTCAGACGTACTTGTGTATTATACCTGGCTTGGAAGGACATCATGTACGTTTCCGTATTCTGTGTGAACGCCTGAAGGTGCCTGCTATAATATTGCAGCCAGGTCTTGATCGCCCCGATGAAACTATATCTAATCTAGCTCAGCGATATGCCGAGGTAATTTTCAATATAAAATTTGCAAAATTGTTACTATGTCAAAATCATTTAATCCATCTCGTTTCTTATGTGATAAAATATTCGACTATGAGGAACGCCGTTAATACCACGATACAGCCTATGTTATTGAATGACCTTATAACAATAATTTATTTGCAAAATGGAAAGTAACATCAGCTTAATGGTTAACCTTTCCCTAACCGTGCCCGCCATAACAAAAAACAGCTTTGTACCGGGGCCTCTGTCGTCACCTCAGCCTGCGGCACTTGTTATAAACATTTATGTTTCTCACGACCTTTCGTTTATGTTTAAAGAGATTTTAGTTACAGTTATTTAAAGTCGATAAGATTTTAGATAAGTAGAAACAATAACCATAACATTTAAATGTTTAATTTATTTTGTACAGCTCTTTGTTTCTAACGGATCTTTTTAAAGTGTACTTACTGACGATAAATTTTATTTTATGAATGAAATATCGTAAGTTTTTATTTTATTTTTATGTCCTTACAATCAATACAACATATTCTTCCTAAATGAACCGAAATTATGCATGTAATAATTATAGTAATTCTACTTTTTCACTTGCAAACATTTGCTAAAAATTCGACAATAGACAGTTTGCGCGCACTTTGTAAACTCATTTTCAAAACTTTTTTGTGTATATATTTTATATCGTCTTCCTTTATTTTTCTTATACAATCATATAGATATAACATTTAGCAATTCCTAGTAAAAGTATTTACTATGGTATTCCAATAAGAAATATACTATTATTATCTTATTTTAGAATCTTAGACTTAACTTTAGAATCTTGACCGTTATGAATTGTTCGCGTAGAGGTTTTTTATTTCTACTTTTTTATCAATTGAAACATAAAAAATACTGTTGTTGTAACTTAAATTATTCAAAAACATTACGTAGTAAAAATAAATAACATTACTTACAGTTTTTTTGAAAGAAAATCCAACTAAAATCACAATCACAAAACTTCAACGATTACGCAACTAACCGCACCGGCACGCAAAAGCGAATGGCTGTTATTGTATGTTTAACTATATGCATGTATGTAATATAATGCAATGCAAGATTAAATGCTGCTGAGGAGTACCACTCAAATACTGAGATTGTAGGATGCAAAATAAAACACTGTTTATCGTAACGCCGTGCTAATGGTACTGAATTAATTATAAGAACAATAAGTGTGTAAAATGCATTGAAATGACGTCAAACACGAGCACGCGCTCCAATTTCGCTAACATATAAAAATGTACGGGTTTACTCGTACATATTGCCAAGTCTTAAACAAAGAAAGAGAATAAAATCTAAAAAGCATACAAAAATAAGAAAAATATTGTTCGTCTATTTTACACTCGAACTTAATAATCTTGTCAAACGTTGTGGATGTAGTCTTATCCGCAGTGCGCGAACCGCTGAGTATTCGGCGCGCGGTCGGCGCTGGCGGCGGGCTGCCGGGTGCGGGGTCGCGTCAGCTGGCCTCGCCGTGTTGATATGTTGTAGTTTTCTTCTGTACAGGTATAGCTGCCGTTAGTATTCCTGCGGCTACTATGAAGTACATGATGTATATCATAACGTAGTGGTTGTATGTCATCATTTGATATCCCTTCATCAGATTGACTCAGCAAGTCTTTTATTTGCCCCTTGATTTTCCAAAATGTATTATTGTGATATTCAGCAACAAATGGCAGCTGGTTGGTAGATGTATTGATGACATAGTTCAATATGGACTCTTCATCCGTACTCCCGATGTCAAAACTTCCCGTATATATTTCACTCTTATAGTCCTGCTGGCCTTGTATAGAAAACGTGTCCCCCTTAAGAATGCAATCTTGACCTATACTGATAAGACCGCTGCCGCGCAGACTCGTCGTCGCCAGCCCAGACGAGCATAATATGCGGATCTTGCATTCTTCGCAGCATGTGTACAGCCAGTTATCACGAGAGTGTAATTTAATCCATCTGTCGGGGCACTCCTTTGTTTCTCTACGACAATATGTTTGATTGCTGTCATCCGTGATTATTTTTACGTCACATATAGACTGACCCACTTTAAGTTCGTATAATGGACTAGTAATGGGGCATAATAGGTTAACGTCATTGTATCTTATGCAGAATTGTAAATCATTCTCCGACAGCGACATAAAGGTATCTTTTCGTAAGTTGAATGCTATGTAGTCGGTAGAAGGTGTGACGTAGACTGAGTTCAAATTTCTTCCTTGCGGTATAGGTATGACTCTACTAAGTTCATAAGTGTCAGTACTCAGTAGTGGCACCTTCACTTCAATTATGACGTAATCTTCGGTTATTCTTGCCTTTACTTGTAGCATTTTGAATAACTCCTTAATATTTTGAACGTTGACCGGGACTAAAGACTCTCCCTGGACATGTCTTGATATGATGTTTAACTGTTCTTGCAGTTGTGCCGGAGAAAGCAAGTGAACATCGAGCCTACCGTGATATATGTTCGTAACAGTATTAATCAGGGTGTCCTGTATTCTTCTTAAATTTGATAAAATGACGTCAAGAGTAACAACATGCGTAGTAAAATAAAATATGTTTATGGCTCGCTGTTTTACTTGTTGAACTTCGCTTGAAAAATTCCTTATTTGTTCGTCGATTCTCGTGAATTGCTTATTCATTATGTATTCATTTCGCTGTATTATATTATTTTCCACTTCAATTGTATTGTGTATTGTAGTTTGATTTTTAAGCAACTTTTGCAAATAGATTTCGTTTTGATGTATTAATTTTATGTCTTTAGAGTATTTTTCAGCGAAATTGTCATCCAAAATATCAAATAAATAATTGCTTAATCTTCCCACTCCATTAATTAAACCTCTTCTTGAGTGGTGCAAATTTTAAAATATTATTGTAATGTTCTATCTCGTCCAACTCGTGTCTGAACTGAGCCAATGTTGAAGTGTTTGTACTTTCTTCATTACAGATGCTGTTTAAATGCTCTAAGTATTTCTCCACTTTTTCAATGTTTTTCCAGAATGTTGACATATTGTAGTATATAATTATGATCCAGTGTCTTTCTACAAGTTGCAAATCAGCTGCTCGATCAAAATATAGCGCTTTATTCGTTTCTAAAGGAGTTATTTTGTACTTTTGCTGTATCGACGGTGATATAACTGTCATGAGAAGTAACAGCAAATAAATTAAATAATTTGGCTTACTTCTAATGCGATTTGACGTGTATCCAGTAGCGCCGGGGTCACTGGCCGCTCGAGACGATTCATCATCTTGATTAGGGAGTACTGGCAAAGGACACAACTTCGTGATGGGCCGTTTCAGGATCCCGTGCTTAGTTTTAAGTGTGACAGCGCGTACATACCCGTCCTTGCCGGGGTGCACATCGATGACTTTTGCTAACGCCCAGTTAGAAGGAGGTAAATAATCTTCTTTCATCACGACTATGCTGTCCAGTTCTATATTCTTTTGAGGTATATGCCACTTGCTTCTTGTTTGTAACGTGTGCAAATATTCTGCAGACCACCGCTTCCAAAACTCTTTGTGCATCTGCTCAGTTAGCTGCCACCTTGTTTTTACGTTGTCAATATTGTTATGAGATAATGGTTCAGATAGAATAGGACCGCCGATGAGAAAGTGGCCAGGTGATAGGTAATCTATGTCTTCTGGGTTTTCAGTTAAGGAACATAGAGGCCTTGAGTTGAGGCAAGCCTCTATTTGCGCAAGCAGCGTCGAATACTCTTCGAAGGTAAGCTTCTGATGGCCAACTACGCGCTTCAGGTGATGCTTTAAACTTTTAACAGCGGCTTCCCATATGCCGCCCGCACTGCTCCACGCAGCCACGTTAAAATGCCAAGTAATTCCCAGCTGGCTGACGTCGTCGAGGAAATCAGTATTGATTGTTTGTAGCGCTTGCTTGTATTCCTTTTGAAGTACACGTGACGCATCCACGAAGTTCGTACCGTTGACACTGTAAACGTGTAATGGCGTGCCGCGCCGAGCGCACATACGTTTAAATGCAGCTAAAAACGCTGATGCAGTGAGGTCTGACACGAGCTCCAGGTGAACAGCTTTTATAGTTAGGCATATAAAGACAGCTATATAGCCTTTTGTGGTCTTAATGCCTCTCCCCTTATTTGCTTTGACCTCAACATGCCCTGCAAAGTCCACCCCCGTATGTATAAAGGGGCGTGATGGTACCACTCGAGGGGTCGGCAGATCACCCATGATCTGTGTTCAAAATTCGGTCTGGAAAACACTATTAATAATATTACAAAAAATCAACATTAAAATCAAGCGGAGGTAGTATTAAAATGTTGAGATTGAGGTTTCTAACGTTTCTCGCAAATATCGGTCTAAATTGGAATTCGTACATAGAATCCATAAATAGGGTTTCTTTTTAATTATTCATGTATGAGCACTTACCATGCTTAACATTTTAATCCTTTTTACAGTTAATATTATGTTGACCGATATTATCTACTTACAGATACTATTAAAGAAGGTTTCACTGAAAGAAAACTTTTATCTATTGGGTTATGAAAGCGGATCTTTAGTAGCATTGAAAGTGGCTGCTATTTTAGAAGATCACGGTAATAAATGTTATTTGCAAATATTTTGTTTCGTAAATATACGAGAATAATTCGTAAAAAGGAACGGCATCATGATTTCATTCTTTTGTCGTTAATTTTAGTTTTTTTTTTTTAAATTATTTTGATTAGGTACTACATAGTGCATATAACTTAAAAGTATCAAACTGTATATGTCAAATATTGCAAATGTTTTAGAGGCTTAAATTTTTTTATAACTCCAGGTTTAACCGGGACCGTGTTTTTTGTCGGTGAATCTCCAGAAGAAGTCCAAAGCACTATAAAGGAACGACTTAAGGAGCATGACTCTGATGAAGCATTACAGATTGCAGTCGCAAAACATATTGTCAAATTAATGGTGGCTGGTAGCACAGATGAATTAGAAATTGCTCTATGCCGTGTACCAACTTGGCACGAAAAGGTTGAAGTATGTCTTCGTTTCATCTTAGGTAGAGTGTCACACTCTATGCAGTATGCGCGGGAACTTATAGAATCTGCATATGGTAGAATAAAGCAAGTGCTGTGCTACAACTTAAAAGTACAAGCGCTGCGTTCTAAATTAGTATTAATACGAGCGGCATCATCCACAGGCAATCCCGAAGCACTTTCCTTGCAACGTCATTCACAGCAACCTATTAGTATATACCAATTGCGTGCTCCTTTAGCCTATACTACTTCGGATTTGCGTTGCTCCGCTGTCATTAACAGCCATCTTAATACCGACACATTGAAGGCGTTTGAAAAGAAAAATCTCTGTGACTCTTACCTGTTTAATGCCGATGTGTTTGTGACAATGGATGCAACTTACACTTCTTAATTATGTCTCTTCTTAATTATATCTTAATGAATAGACGGTGTTGATATTTAATTTAATATTAATAGTTTTTGTGACGTTTATTTGAAATAAATTGCTTAAAGTAATATTTTTTGTTTAAATAAATACCTCTCTCTTTAAAAAACATATAATATTACTAACAAACTTGAATTTCAGTATAAAGCCCACACAAGAATAAACAGCTATTTACTAATAAACTAATTTGATCCGTAAAAATTTGCATGATATTCCTTTGGTTTACTGGGGCAATGGTAGGTCAAGCTATGTTACACTAAGGATCATAAAATTAAAGAAATATATATTAATATATATAAATAATAATATATTATAATAAATAATACAAATTAAATATTATAGCCTCCATCATTCCTGGAATTGCTTTCTGTTTGTGATATTTCATCACAAGTGGTTCAGCGGTTTTAGCCCGGACGGACAGCTGTTTGCCTAAATTATTATATCTACTTAAGTAAAAGTTGAGTTATAAAAGTAAAAAAAACATTATTTTTTAACAAGATTTATTCTTAAAATGATATTACATTTTATAAAAAGGTTGTGCCGTGCCATGGCCACTAATTGGCTATGGCACTTTATTATTATTTAGAATATTATGGTTTAGAATGTTTTTGGTTATATTTTTATGGTTTAAGCTTTTTACGGGTTGTATATTCATTTTTGTGTAATTACATTTTTACTCATCATCATATAATATTTTAGACTATAGTTTTTTTATCATATCAAAATAAATATAATTTAAAAGTTTCAAGACGGTTTAAAGTATGAAGGGAAAATAAGAATCATAATTCACGTCGCATATTCAAATTAGTGGTGGGCGCGCCATTAAGGAGGTAAATAGTAGGCAAAATCTCCGTACACACACGACTTGTACAACATACAAGAGCACGCGGACGCTGTATTTGCCCATAAATTACATTTAATTTTGGATATTTTCAAATAAATGTAGAAACCCTATTGTTTCGAATTTAGGGTTCGTGACAGTAAAAACTGCCGATTGAATTACCAAAATTAACACTTTAATCACCGAACACCAATTAAAACCTAAAAACACTAATAATTATTCACAGAAACAGACAGAACAGAAACACTCGGACGATCCTCTTTTTCTTTTCTTTTATCCCTCCCCCTTTTCCTATCCTAACCCAATCCAAAGTGTCAAGAGTACCGTGCCGATGGATGCGTGGCTGGAGGGAGTCCAGTCGCAAACGGTGCCTACCCGAGACCAGGGCGATTCGGGTAGTATTTTAGCCCTTCCCTCGGCATACGAGTCTCTGCCGGGGGTGACCATATATTTCCCTAGCTACTCGTGGGAACAAAATGGATGAAAACCGACATTTTGTTAAAGACAGTGGGAAGTCTCCTTTAATGGAATTAGTTGCAGGTTTGGAAGAGGCTCTTTTAGCCTCACCAATACACCCTGCAACAGTGCGCCTCAACTTGGGACGAGCCGTGAAGTCGAGGGCACGTTTGCAGCCGAACCACAATCGGAAACGAACCAGGGAGGGGAAAAGAAAAAGTTCGCTAGGCCTTATAAGCTTAGTGGGGCTGCGAGGAAAAGGTACCGAAGGCTGATAGCAGCTGAGATTGGAGCCGAAGAGGCTCACTGTCTCTGCTAGATGCTTTGGGACGAAATTCCTCCGCCCAAGCCTATCCCAGTTCCGAAGGCGAAAAAACGCAGTCGGACTGAGGAAGAGTCCCCCAAAGACCAGCCCAGGAAGATTGTGAAGCTGGCAACGGAGGAGAAGAAGCTCAGCTTCAGTGTCGTAGCTGGCTCCGCGCGTATAGGAATTCGAAATTCGAATCCTATGCATGTGGAGCAGATGCGGCTAGTCCACCGGGCACTAACACAGGCCATCGCTAAGACGGCCTGTGGGGCGCAACCGAGAAAGGGTCCAAAATTTTCCGGTTTCACACACAAGCCAGGTTGGATTCTGGTAACGTGCCTGAATAAGGCAAGCCAGGACTGGATTGTGGGTGAAATTGGAAAACTAAAGCCCTGGCCGGAGGCAGAGCTCTCGGTAATACCCGAGGAAGAGCTGCCTAAGCCTCAGCTGGGCATTACGTACTTGCCCCGCAGCGAAGCCGACTCTTCAGAGGAGGCGGCTGTGCTGTTGAAGGCACAAAATGAATGTCTCGTCCCTACGGTGGAGAATCCTCCACCGTAGGGACGAGGAGAATGGGTTCCTAGTAACCTTTTCTCTGGACGACCCATCAGCGGAGGCTCTTCGGAAGGCAGGCGGCAGAGTTGTCCTTGGCTTTAAAATGATAACTTTTAAAGTCAAGGGAGGCTCTGACGCGGCAATGGAGCCCGAACCGCCCCAACCCCAGCCTATATCCCCCCAGCCCTTCACCTATCGGGGTGAGGCTGGAACGCCACCGGTGAGAGTCACGAAGACCCAAGGCGCAGATTTCGTCTCGGTCCGACGGCCTCCGCTGGTGTCGTCCAGGCCGGGGAGGAGGGGAGGTGGGAGCGGTTCGACGACAGGTAAGGCGTGGGTCAAGTTCACAGGAAAAGGACTTCATCGTCCTCAACAGGCGGAAAAGACCCCTGCCCCCCATGCCCATAAATGGCTAAACCCAAGGGTAAGACGAGGGTCCTTCAAGCAAATCTTCACCATGCAGCAGCTGCTTCTGCCGTGGTGGAGGTTTACTTTGCAGAGGACAACATTGACCTCGCCCTTATACAAGAGCCTTGGGTGGCCAACAGTCAAGATCTGGGATTGGCGGCTGCCGGTAAGATTCTTGTCAATACCAAAAGCAGTAGACCCAGAGGTTGTATAATTTATAATAAAAATATTTAACTTTTAGCTGTTCCAGAGTACGGCAATGATGACCTGGTTACAGCCTTCATAACTCTCAAGGGATTCACAGGGGCCAGAGTAATCATTTGCTCAGCCTATCGTCCCGGCGAGAACGCAGATCCTACCATCGAGTTAAAGCGAGTGGCGGAGTTCGCCCGAAAACACTACGCCGAACTTGTGATGGGTTGTGATGCTAATGCTCACCACACAGCCTGGGGAAGCACCAACATCAACGAAAGCACCAACATCATCTCCAACCGCCTGGTAAGCCTAAACTTAGGTTGTACACCAACCTTTGTAACGCGTGCTAGGCCAGAAGTGTCAGATAACCTTTGCTACCAATAACATTTCGAGGCGGATAAATGACCGGCATGTTAGTAGCGAAAACTCGATGTCTGATCACAAGCACATTAAGTTTGTGATTGGAGCATCACCAATCTTTGAAACCGTTACTTTTAGGGATCCGAAAGCGACCTTCTGGGATATCTACAGAGATAGCCTAAGGAGGAATTTGGAAACGTTTCCTAAAAGCATCAAAACAATTGAAAGTCTGGAGTTAGCGACGGAGACAGTAACCGTAGGTATACGTGAAGCCTTCGAGGACAGTTGTCCCGTCAAAACCAAAAGACCTCAACACGAAAAGTTTCTTGGTGGAATTCTAAGCTGAAAGACCTTAGGGAAAAGACCAGGAAACTATGGTGGGTGAGTGGGATATTTATAGTGCAGCCCTAACTGAATATAATAAAGAAATTAGGAAAGCCAAGATAGCATCGTGGAGGAAGCTATGCGAGGAAGTTGAGTCTTTGCCTCGCAAGACTACACAAGATGCTATCGAAAGCTAAACCTAATCAGATCGGGCTTTTTAAAAAGCCGGATGGTAACTTCATTAATAGTGAAACAGAAACATTGGAGTTACCAGCGTCAACCCATTTCCCAAGACTTTAGCCTTGAACTCTTTCAGAGCCTTACGAAGGCCTTGCAATGAGGACTGGCGTAGGGCTGCAAAGATAATAAGGCCAAACTTGGTGCAGTGGGCTGTTGACTCCTTTGAACAATTTAAATCTAGCGGGGAGAATGGAATAATTCCCATCTAACTACAGAGAGATATCGATATCCTTCTTCCATATCTGGTGAAAATCTTCAGACCAAGTTTTGCAAGGGGATATATTCCAGAACGATGGACAATTGTCAAGGTTCTATTTATACCTAAGACTGGTAGAAAGGACTACGCTTTACCAAAGATCTTTAGACCTATAAGCCTATCTTCCTTTCTTTTGAAGACATTGGAAAAGGTTATAGATAAATATATAAGGGATGTAGCTCTAGCTACGAGGCCCATACATTACAACCAGCATGCTTACCGCAGAGGCAAATCTACGGAAACAGCCCTGATCAGTGTCATTGATAGGGTCGAAAAAGCACTGGAGAATAAAGAAATAGCTCTTTGTGCTTTCTAGATATTGAGGCCGTCTTCGACAGTAGCCCCACATCACTGCTGATTGGGGGCCTAAAATCTAAAAATGTTGACCCCACAACCATCAGATGGGTGAAGTCAATGCTCTCAAACAGAAAGGCAAAAATAAAGCTGTTTCAAACTTCGATTGAGGTTGCAACCACAAGAGGCTGTCTTGTTACCCTTCTTTCTTCTTTGGTCTCTTGCGGTTGACCAACTATTGTACAAAATGGCAGACCTACGCATTGACACATTGGGTTATGCTGATGACCTTGTGATCATTGCGAGGGGCTTTTGCCAAAGTACTTTATCGTCAATAATACAAAGAGCCCTAAACACCATAAATAACTGGTGTAGGGATAACAGTTTATCACTGAATGCTGATAAAACTGTTATAATACCCTTTACCAAAAAGAGACGGTTGGACAAATTAGTCCAACCAAAACTTAATGGCAAAGAAGTACCATTTTCCACGGAAGTTAAGTACTTGGGCGTAACAATCGACCAAAAACTGACGTGGAACTCTCACCTTAGCAACGTATGCCATAAGACAAAAATTGCTTTAGGTACGTGCAGTCGTTTGGTCGGGAACAACTGGAGCTTGCGTCCCAGTATGGTCCTATGGCTGTACAGCAGCATAGTGAGGCCGATTCTCACCTACGGCTCTATTGTCTGTTGTAACAAGGCCAACCAAAAGACGACTGCGGACAGACTAAATAGTCTACAAAGGACTGCCTGCCTAATGGCAACTGGAGCTATGCGATCATCGCCTGGAGCGGCTCTTAATGCACTTCTATTCCTAACGCCCCTTGATCTCTATCTAGAAAAGGAGGCTAGGGCTAGTTTGTATAGGATTAACGCCCAGGCCGGTCTGAGCTTGCTCTCCTACAGATTGAGATCCATGCTAGACTCAATTAAGGAATCACCGGTTTTATGCATGATCTCAGATATTATGCGTCCACTACACACTTTTGATAAAAAGTATAAAGTCGAATTACCCTCCGGAGAAGACTGGCTGAACGGCCAGGTTATCTGTGAGGTCGGTAGCCTCATATGCTATACCGATGGGTCTAAAATGGTCCTCGACGTAGGCTTTGGAATTTACGGAGAACGCCCCAAATTCAAACTTAGTATGAATTTGGGTAGATACACCTCTATCTTCCAGGCAGAAATTTTTGCCATACTTCGGTGTGCGGAAATCAATCTGCAAAAACACTACGTCAACCATAAAATTTACATAAACTCTGATAGTCAAGCAGCAATGCTAGCGCTGAGATCAAACTTAGTGAACTCAAAGCTTTAGGTTGTAACAACAGGGTCGTTTTAAGATGGGTTCCGGGTCACGAGGGTATTGTAGGCAACGAATTTGCCGACAAACTTGCACGGGAGGGCTCAAAGTGCACACAATTTGGACCCGAGCCATTTTGTGGAATCTCAAGAAGCCTAGCCCGATTGAACCTTGAAACTCTTTACCACAATAAATCACTTAAGATCTGGTCTGACTCACCAGGCTTAAAACATTCTAAAACCTTAATCCGGGCTTTTGATCGTAAATTCGCTTCAGAAGCCCTGGGATTAAGTAAAAATAAATTGCGCATTCTGGCAAGAGCCCTAACTGGACACTGTTGTCTAAAGCACATGTCCATCCTGGGACTGAGCAACTCAAGGATGTTTCGGTTCTGTTCCATAACGGAAGAAACGCCTCTACACATCCTAACCGATTGCGGACCCTTAATGCGCAAACGTAACACTCATCTGGGACACTATCTACTCCGCCCAGAAGAAGTGAAATTGCGCACGGCTAAGCAACTCCTTCGATTCATTGAAGACATAGGGCTTAGCAGTGAACTATAGCCATAGCAGCGATCACAATAGACCTTTTAGGTCGCAGTGATACTGGTCTCTTTACCTAGACCTGCATAGCTACTCGCAAAAAAAAATATTCACACTTAACACTTTAGTTCACTTTATTTCACTCCGAAGCCTTCGCTTGTGTTGCCAATTCAATACTGCCCGGATCGCGGCTTGCAGAGGCTTTAAATACACCTTTTCCACGGAAACATACAGAATATTCCAGTAAATACGGGCGCCGACCGATCAGGTGCAGAAAGTTCGAGTGTGAGGCATCTATAAAGCTTAATTCTTCTGTTCGATACTAGATGGCGCTGTTGGTGGAAAATTCAAGATTGACATTTTCTAGGAAGCCGTCCTCGCTCTGGTCCCTGACACTAGATGGCGCTAGTGCCAGGTACCAGACGTTAACTTAGGCGCGCAACACTGCCCCCTCCTAAGACATGCTCGTCCCGAGCATTATCGGCCCCATAATAACGCGCCAGGCGATCCACATGGACGATCTTAGGAGTCCCTCTTGCGCCTTTCTGTATCCGGTAGGTTACATCGTTGATCCTGTTTACAATCCGGTACGGGCCGTCTCATTTAGCTTGAAGCTTAGGATATTTCCCTTTGCTGCGGACTGGATTGTATAACCACACCAGTGAACCTTCGTCGAACCCTTTGTTGTTCATTTTGCAGTCATACCGGGTTTTCATCTGTTCGGACATTTGCTGGCCCGATTGTATGACGTCAAATGTCATTGATTTTGTTCCGCAAGTCATTTGCATAATCGGTTATACTGCGTGGGGCATCAGGTGGTATCCCAGTGATCAGGTCTGCAGGCAGCCGTAATTCTCTTCCAAAGTTTGCGAAAGCTGGTGTCACTGATGTACCTTTTTGAACAGCGCTTCAATATGACAACAAAAACGGTTGTATGTGCTTGTCCCAATCTCGTTGCCGATTGTCTACAACTTTTGCTAGGTACCTCCCCAATGTCTGATTAAATCGTTCTACCATTCCATCAGATTGCGGGTGATAAGAATTCGTTCTTGTTTTATGAGTATCCATAACTCGGCAAGTTTTCTGGAATATTTGAGACTCAAAATTCCTTCCTTGATCGCTGTGAATCTCTAAAGGTACTCCAAAACGACAGAAGACTTCATGAACTAGTTTATTTGCAACTGTTGAAGCTTCTTGATTTGGAATGGCATAGACTACTACGAGTCTGAGGTCCCTTTACAGCCGCACAACTTGTACATTTGCTACACCAGTCCTCAACAGTCCTCGACAGTGGACCGTTCCGTTCCGTTGAGACAACACACCACCGAGTCCTGTATCACTTACGTCTGTATTAACTGTAAATTCCTTGCTTGCAACAGGGTACCCTAGCATTGGTGTTTTCAAAAGACGGTCCTTGAGCTCCTGGATTGTGATATCGCAACTTTCGTCCCAGCAGAAATGTCGCTTTTCCTCGGTTAGCTTGTGCAGAGGTTTGACTATATCTGCAAAGTTCTTCACAAATCGCCGGTAATAGGAGCACAAATCCAAAAATGCTCTAACCTGTGTCTTGTCATTTGGAACCGGCCAATCCTTGACAGCGGCAATTTTCTCTGGAACCGTGCGGATACCTTCTTCCGATACTACATACCCCAAAAAGTTAACTTGCCGTTTGAATAGTAAAAATTTCTTCGGACTCAACTTGAGGTTGGCGCTCTGAATCTTCATGAGCACGCGTTCCAGGTTTTGAAGGTGTTCCTCAAATGTACGGCCTACGATGATGATGTCATCCAAGTAGACCAGACAGGCATCGCCAATTAGCCCGGTAAGTACAAGTTCCATCAACCTTAGGGTCAATTTCAACTTGCTAGTAGCCACTTTTTAGGTCCAGCGAGCTAAACCACTTTACTGCTGTAAGCATGTCTAGCGTGTCATCAATTCTTGGCAAGGGATAGCTGTTCTTCTTTGTAACGTCATTTAGACGGCGGTCGTCAACACAGAACCGCATGCTGTCGTCCTTCTTCTTTATCAGCACCACGGGTGAACACCACGGACTAGATGAAGATTCAATAACACTATCCTTCACCATTCCCTCAATCATGGTTTCCACTTATTTTTCACGTGCTACCGGCAATCTTCTTGGTCGTTGGTGGATAGGCAATTCTTCTCCTGTTTTTATTTTGTGTTGAACTAAGCTGGTCTTCCACTGGAGAACGATGCGACAGTCTTCTAAAAGTGTGGTCACTCTTGTTTGTGTATCCTTGCTGGGGGTCCCACTCGATAAATATTGGCACTGACGCAACCAATCGACTTTCTCACAAGTACCAAATAGTGCGCCTTTTTCTATAATCTGTTCCTGGTCACAAAGGTTCAGCACACGTACTCATGAGATGTCAGTGGTTCTGACCAAGGTTCGAGCTATTTTCCATGGAAGGTCATTGTTTAACCTTTCCACAAGTACACAACGGTGAGCTTGCCCAGCGTTTCGAGGAAGACTAACCGGCACAATCGTTTCCGATCTCGGCGGAAGAACAATCTTCTTAATGCTGTACACGTTCCCAGGTAACGCAACTTCCATAAAAAGTTCCTCTTGTTCACATTTCAAAACACAACAATTCTTCCTCAAGAAGTCTAGGCCCAGGATGCAGTCGTCCATTATATCAGCCACGATGAAATTATGCAGGTAGATCATGTTGCCTAGCTTCAACTCCATCTCCTTCTCTCCACGGACGGGTATACGCTGACCGGTGGCTGTTACCAAATTAATGCGTTCTCGGTTGTATGCGGAGTCCCCAAGGATCTGACTTATAAGTTGGGAACTGACAACTGTGCGAGAGGCTCCAGTGTCTATAGTCAGTTAACACGGCATTCCGTTGTCTTCACCCTTGATGATTAGGCTGTTCCCATCATTGGTTTGTGAGATCGAAATCCTTGGGGCTCTTTTAAGATCAGCCAGCACGCACCCCGCAGTTCTGGCTTTTTTTGATAATAGTGAACCGCAGAAATAATCATATCAGAGAGCTGCAATACTCCAACTAAAAAGTCAACTTATAAACGTCACAGCCAATCTGTGTGGCTCCGTGAACATCCATGCGAGCTTTTAGCAATAAAATATGATTGTAAAACGTACATACTCAACGTTGACAGTTTCGTGACTGCTAGTGCCCTAAATACCTTAAATAGTTTTTGTTTTATTCTAAGCCAGCGCTTAACCACTATCCCGCTTGATTGTTAGTGGAAATTTAGCGTAAGATCATGAACCGACTTAACAAAGTCCTTTTCACTCTTTCCTTAAAAACACCCACATTGCAATCGGATGGATAGACAGATTCTGGCTACTTGTTCTACTCCTTTGCTATACGCATGATTAACAATGTCGCCAACGGTTTGACTCAAATTTTTGGTAAGTCAATAAAGAAAAGCTGCAGACTGACCGACTCTTTGGTTTTCCGATGGTGGACGAGAGAGAGAGGAATTAAGTTATGCAATTCCTGAGCACTCTTTCCTAAATGATCCTGTGGAAAACCGAAAGACTACTTTGCGCCTGTGTTCGATGCTGGTAACATTGATTTTAACCAGATCTGGCTCACCAACGAGCTTCCCAGCACGCCTTTCATTGAGACCAAAGCTGCTAGGTGGCATTTTGCTGCACGTGTGATCGTGCTCAGTGCAATTGTCTGTGTAAGTATCCATTTTATTGCAACAACGAAGATTAGGATTATTAACAAATATGTTTTGAATTCGCTCAAGGCGGCTTTTGTAAACACTGTGGAGACAATATGGAACTAGCTAGTAAAATGATTTATACATACGCAGAATTAACAATTTTAATTGCATTAACCCTTCAGTCCCTAAGCGGTTAAATTCGACCGCGGCGCTATCCCGTCAAAATTCAAGAGGTCAAATGTAACTGCACCCACACACTGCAATTTTAACCCATAAATAGATAGATAACTCTTTATTGCATTTGAACAAAGTTATTACAATAACGGAAAACTTATGAATACAAACGGCGATCATATTGCTTTAAGCTCTAAATACTTATGTTTAGAGACAACTTTTCTACAAAAAGTTTGGCATAATAGAATCAATATGAAATTTTCTATTCTCTATTGAAATAAAAAATAATTATGCTATGGATTTTTATTTATAATCTACGTTCATTACGTACGCCATTTTTGCGTTTATGTTATGGTGTTGATTTTTGGATTTTTCTAGTGTTTTATTGGTGTTTTAATATAGTGTTTTATTATAAAATTGTAATGAAAGTTTTTGTGCATATATAATTTATCCTTTTACCTAAATAATTTCAAGTAATATATATTGAAATAATTGTGATTTTCACGCTGCCGAAATTAGCTTGGTATGATTTGTTTTTGTTATCAAAATACAATAGTCTTTTTGTAATGAACTAAAACCTAACTTTTATATAGAGAATTTTGTATAAATTTTATAATCCCGAATTTCTTCATAGAAAAGTAGTCACCAAATTTAAGTTTTTTAATGGTTTTAACTGGTGCCGTCGCATGCGACCGCTCGGGATTTGCCGGGCGCATGCGATTGTATGAGAATTTTAAGGGGACTGAGGGGTTAATATCTGAGATTTCTATGGACTTTGCTGATAAAATAATTAATGTGTTCGGATAGTATAATATTATGATCTAAATGCACAACTAAATCACTGACATTTAGTTTTCGGCTGATTTCTACTCTGGTAAATTATATTCATGTAGAATTGCCTTAGTTTTTCATGTGAAAATAATACGTTTGCACTAGCCCGCATTAACAGTTATACTATTTATCCTTTATTATTCAAATAAACGGTCTAAGTTTGAATCAATAGACAATCATGTACGGCGTTAAATTTATTAAACTTACGAAATGTATTAGACTAAACAAATAAAATGCTTTAGTTAAAAATCATGTATGTGGCATTTACAGCAAATGCTCAAACTGCCCTCCTTCACTCCTAATGCACGCTCGGCATTTTGTTAAAAAGCATTGGGTTATCAGACGAGTGAATCTACCATTATTTACAAATTCAACCGCTTCAGTTAGTCTTTTCCGTAGCGTAAAAAATTTTAAAACATATTGAAAATGTAGCTGACATTTTCAATTGGTTTCAAATAAACGTTTTCATTCATGGCTCCCTAAAAGACAAAAAATCTTCTTATTTTCCGCATACATGCACTCGCCACGCTGCGCGTTGACTAGAATGGAATTCCGACAGGCATTAAGTCGGCCCATTGTTACTTTAGTAATAGGATGTTAAAATAAAGAATAAATAAATAAAAATATACAAATAAAATACATGAGTGTTCAATGCACGAACCTATGTCATATAGGTAGGCGTTGTAAAAAAGTAGACCTAAATGAGAGCCCTTGGGAACTTCTGATTAGTAGGTATGTTTTTATAAAATAAAAGTGACATATGAACGTACAGTCTAGTAAATGACTACTGCAGCCTATGGACACTGCAATTAATAATTAAAAAGCAGTACAAGCACTGTGCCTGAATTATGCCTGACCTAACCTTCACAACGGACTCCTAGGCAAAAAATCCTACTCGGCGGTGACAACTTATCTATAGCCTTTCTTTGAAAGTTGTCGGCAGGTGTCTGGCAGGTGCATCAACCACTAACTATAAGGTGGACTGTAAGTTAGTTTATCACTTAATCATTTAAATAAATAATATAATTCGAGATGGAATAGACGTAACAATGTTATCATTGACAGTCAATTGGTCGGATTTATAATACATTGTAGTACTTGGTTAATCAAGAGTTGAAATGAGAATTTTATATTCAGATTTAAACATAACCAGTAAATTAAAAAAACAAAATTTATATATTATCTTTTTGAATAATATAATTATTGTTGCGTCTGTAAGCGATCGTGTTTCTTCTGAACATGTCATATGTCAGTACCCGGTTGATCGAGCTTTGCTCGGTATTTTTCGCTAGGTTTTTTTTAATTCGTGTGTTTTGGAAATTATATTTAGATACAAATTACATACTGATGAAATACGAGTAATATTTTTTGATCTTAGCGACATAGTGAAAAAACTGAACTGGTTATTTGAATAAAAAATCATGAGTGCAATTAATTTAATTTAAATTTTCGTGTTTTTAAAAAATACTAAAAAAGGGCCTCGAAAAAATAGATTTTCTCAAAAAAAGAAAGGAACTTGAAAAAAAAATTAAAAAACGTCGGTCGGTCGGTCTGGGTTCGAACCATGCATGGTATTACGATTTAGTGACCGCCCAATATACCAATTAAGCTGTTTGTAATTATTAATAAACTGTCAAAATTTACCTAAAACTATCATAATTTAGATATTGTAGCAGTTTTTCATTGCCTAAAACACGGACAAAAAAACATTTTCTAAAAATAAATCCTAGTTAGATCGATTTATTGCCCCCCGAAACTCCCTGCACACAAAATTTTATGAAAATCGTTGGAGCCGTTTCCGAGATTCCGATTATATATATATACAAGATTTAAGCAGTCAAACTCTAACCTCTGTTCGGTACACAACTTTGTTATAGTTTATAATATTCCGAAGTGTAAATTAAATTAAATTAGTTTTGCAGCAGTAAAAGTGTCTTTTTTTAAAAAGGACCCCAGGCGAGCCATCCTAACAATTTTGGTGTCAGAAGTGGGATATCCTGGGAAAGCAATTAAAGTACTGGGATTCCTAGGTGTTAGGTACGTCGCGACAAGGAATTCCCGCCTAATACTTATTTGGCTCCGTGAACCTTAGCGTTCATCACCACGGTTCTTGTGTAAGGTGCCAGCTGTCGACGGTAAGTCTTGAGTACATGTGCCTAAGCCCGCACAGTTGCACTTGTGGTCGACGATAAGACTTCGCTACTAAGCGCGAGCCCGCACCACATCATTCAGAAACTCCTGCTGCTCCATCGTGGTCGTGGTCATCGAGGTGTGGCTTGAAGGCCGTACATTGTCTAACGTCGTTTCTTTTTTCGGCAGTATTCGACACGGTGTTTGTGTATAAAGTGTTTTGAATATGAATGAACAAAGTGCGTTTATTATTAATGAAGAAAGTCACGAAATAATAGTGAAAGAAAATGAGTGAGTACTCTATATACATACATTTTATTATTATCATAAATGCAGTACTAATTTTGAATTGAAAATATAATACTGCTATAAAGATAACCTAAATTTTTGATATTGTTACGAGCTTGAGGTTCGTGACAATAAAAATTGCCGATAAAATTACCTAAATTAACACTTTAATTTACTTTACACAATTAAAGTTAAAACACTAATAATTTAAACACATTAATTCACTTAATTCCACTCCGAAGCTTCGCTTGTTTCGCCCAAATCAACACTGCCTCCTCCGCATCTTGCAGCGCCTATATATTTAAATTAGCAAAGAAATATCCAGAATGTTCAAGTAAACACGCGGAAGGTATCGAGCGTTCGAGTTTCGACTAGGCGCTGTCAGTTGAGCGATTTGTGATGTCATTTTCTCAATGCTCCCCTCGCTCTCGTTCCTGACACTAGATGGCGCTAGTTGACTTATTCATGCAACACTGCCCCCTCCTAAGACATGCTCGTCCCGAGCATTATCGGTCCCATAATAACGCGCCAGGCGATCCACATGGACGATCTTAGGAGTCCCTCTTGCGCCTTTCTGTATCCGGTAGGTCACATCGTTGATCCTGGTTACAATCCGGTACGGGCCGTCCCATTTAGCTTGAAGCTTAGGAGATTTCCCTTTGCTGCGGACTGGATTGTGCAACCACACAAGTGAACCTTCGTCGAACCCTTTGTTGTTCATTTTGCGGTCATACCGGGTTTTCATCTTTTCAGACATTTGCTGGCCCGATTGTCTGACGTGCTCATAAACGTCATTCATTTTTTTCCGCAAGTCATTTGCATAATCGGTTATACTGCGTGGAGCATCGGGTGGTATCCCGGTGATCAGGTCTGCAGGCAGCCGTAATTCTCTTCCAAAGTTTGCGAAAGCTGGTGTCACTGCTGTACTTTCGTGAACAGAACTTCGATATGACAACAAAAACGGTTGTATGTGTTTGTCCCAATCTCGTTGCCGATTGTCTACAACTTTTGCTAGGTACCTCTCCAATGTCTGATTAAATCGTTCCACCATTCCATCAGATTGCGGGTGATAAGAAGTCGTTCTTGTTTTATGAGTACCCATAACTCGGCAAGTTTCCTGGAATATTTGAGACTCAAAATTCCTTCCTTGATCGCTGTGAATCTCTAAAGGTACTCCAAAACGACAGAAGACTTCATGAACTAGTTTATCTGCAACTGTTGAAGCTTCTTGATTTGGAATGGCGAAGACTTCTGGCCACTTAGTGAAGTAATCCATCACAACCATGAAATACTTGTTACCGCTTTCACTCTCCGGAAACGGCCCCGCCACGTCAATGGCTATTCTCTCCCATGGTGCACCAACATTGTACAACTTCAATGCACCTCTACTACGAGTCTGAGGTCCCTTTACAGCCGCACAACTTGTACATTTGCGACACCAGTCCTCGACATCGTTTCGACAGTGGACCCAGTAAAACCGTTCTCGGATCTTCAGTAGAGTTCGGTTAACTCCCAGATGGCCTCCTGAACAATCATTATGGTACAGCTGTAGAACATCCGGTACTTTAACTTTAGGGACAACCATTTGCAAATGACAGCTGTCTCCCCGAACGTTTTCCCATTTACGACACAGAACTCCATCCTGAAGCAGCTAGCTGTCCCACTGGGCCCAATAGCTTTTAGTGGTCGAACTCATCGCTGAGACGTCACTCCACTTGGGCTTGGGAGCACTGGCCTTTATCCATTCCAGAATCGGCTTGATGTCCGGATCTTCCTGCTGTGCATGTAGTAAGCTGTCCTTCCACTCGTTGCTGAGGTGGTCTGCCCTGAGCATCCTCACGGATACCACTTCCTTACTCTCTTGCCTAGTACAATGTTTGCAATCTTCAGGACAAGGTCTTCTTGACAATGCATCTGCGTTGCCATGAGATTTCCCGCTGCGATGTTCGATCTCAAAGTCGTATTCCTGCAGTAGTTCAATCCACCTCGCAACTTGTCCTTCTGGGTTTTTAAACTGCAATAGCCATTTTAGTGCAGCATGGTCAGTTCGTAAGTGAAATTTTCGTCCCAGAAGATATTTGCTAAAATGTTGCAACGACTTTACCACAGCTAGCAATTCGCGTCTTGTGACACAGTAGTTCCTTTCCGGTTTTGACAACGACTTGCTGAAGTACGCTATCACGACCTCTTGGTCACCATTACGTTGAGACAACACACCGCCAAGTCCTATATCACTTGCGTCTGTGTCAACTATAAATTCTTTGCTTGCATCAGGGTATCCCAAAATAGGTGTTTTGCACAGACGGTCCTTGAGCTCCTGGAATGCGATGTTACAACTTTCATCCCAGCAGAAATGTCGCTTCTCCTCGGTTAGCTTATGCAGAGGTTTGGCTATATCTGCAAAGTTCTTCACAAAACGTCGGTAATAGGAGCACAAACCCAAAAATGCTCTAACCTGCGTCTTGTCTTTTGGAACCGGCCAATCCTTTACAGCTGCGATTTTCTCTGGATCCGTGCGGATACCTTCTTCCGACACTACATACCCCAAAAAGTTGACTTGCCGTTTGAATAGTGAACATTTCTTCGGACTCAACTTAAGGTTGGCACTCTTAATCTTCATGAGCACGCGTTCCAGGTTTTGAAGGTGTTCCTCAAACGTACGGCCCACGATGATGATGTCATCCAAGTAGACCAGACAGGCATCGCCAATTAGCCCGGTAAGTACAAGTTCCATCAGCCTTTCAAACGTTGCTGGAGCATTGCACAACCCAAACGGCATTACTTTGAATTGCCACAGACCCTTTCCCGTCGAGAACGCAGTTTTCTCCTTGTCCTTAGGGTCAATTTCAACTTGCCAGTAGCCACTTTTTTAGATCCAGCGTGCTAAACCATTTTACTCCTGTAAGCATGTCCAGCGTGTCATCAATTCTTGGCAAGGGATAGCTGTCCTTCTTTGTAACGTCGTTCAGACGGCGGTAATCAACACAGAACCGCATGCTGCCATCCTTCTTCTTTACCAGTACCACGGGTGAACACCATGGACTAGATGAAGGTTCAATAACACCATCCCTCACCATTCCCTCAATCATGGTTTCCACTTCCTTTTCACGTGCTACCGGCAATCGTCTTGGCCGCTGACGGATAGGCAACTCTTCACCTGTGTTTATTTTGTGTTGAACTAAACCAGTCTTTCCTATGTCAGCATCGTTTGATGAGAATACATCGGCGTACTCGAGTAACAACTTCTTCGCCTTCACCAATTCGTTCGGGGACAGAACACTGCGACAGTCTTCCAAAAGTGTGGTCACTCTCGTTTCTGAATCCTTGCTGGGGGTCCCACTCGATATATATTGGCACTGACGTAACCAATCCACTTCCTCACAAGTACCAACCAGTGTACCTTTTTCTATAACCTGTTCCCGGTCGCAAAGGTTCAGCACACGTACTCCTGAGATGTCAGTGGTCCTGACCAAGGTTCGAGCTACTTTCCATGGAAGGTCATTGTTTACCCTTTCCACAAGTACACAACGGTGAGCTTGCCCAGCGTTTCGTGGAAGACTAACCGGAACAATCGTTTCCGATCTCGGCGGAAGAACAATCTTCTTGATGCTGTACACGTTCCCTGGTAACGCACCTTCCATAAAAAGTTCCTCCTGTCCACATTTCAAAACACCTTGCTTAACGTCGATCTCACAACAATTATTCCTCATAAAGTCTAGGCCTAGGATGCAGTCGTCCATTATATCAGCCACGATGACATTATGCAGGTAGATCACGTTGCCTAGCTTCAACTCCATCTCCTTCTCTCCACGGACGGGTATACGCTGACCGGTGGCTGTTACCAAATTAATGCGTTCTCGGTTGTATGCGGAGTCCCCAAGGAACTGACTTATAAGTTGGGAACTAACAACCGTACGAGAGGCTCCAGTGTCTATGGTCAGTTTACACGGCATTCCGTTGACCTCGCCCTTGATGATTAGACTGTTCCCATCATGGGTTTGTGAGATCGAGATCCTTGGGGCTCTTTTAACATCAGCCAGCACCCGCCCCGCAGTTCTGGCTTTTACTCGTTTCCCTGCTGCTGCTGGGCGGTGCTGTTGGCCGCACTACCCTCCTGGGATCGTTCACCTTCCCTTTCTAGGGTTCGCTTAGGGCAGCTGGATCGAAGATGGCCCTTTTCCCCACAGCCATAGCACCTAGGGCTGTATCCTTTGTTGCGGTCGCGAACTGTAGCTGCTGCAACCTCCCTGACGCGATGGGAACGATGATCCTGCCGCACGGCTTCTACCTCCAGTGCATGGGCCAAGGCGTCCTTAAGCGTCTCATGGTGCCCGAGCCTCACAGCAGCTCTGACTTCCAGGTCACGGATGCCGTCGATGAATGTCTGCACCAGGTTCCCTCCAATGAGCGCAGGTACAGACCGGTATGCCTTTCGCACCAGCTTCTCCACCTCTAGAGCCCACTGCTGCAGGTTTTCGTTGATGCGCTGCACGCGATCTTTAAGCTGCGCACGAAAGACGTGTTCCAG
Organism: Parnassius apollo; assembly: GCA_907164705.1. Taxonomy (NCBI): domain Eukaryota; kingdom Metazoa; phylum Arthropoda; class Insecta; order Lepidoptera; family Papilionidae; genus Parnassius; species Parnassius apollo. Next base: position 1,042,290 of record CAJQZP010001163.1, on the reverse strand, counting down.
GTGAGCGTCGCCATACCTCGCCTCCAATGCCTCAATGAGTTGCTCATAAGTCACTTCCTCACCGAGAGCTTCCAGAACTGTTAAGGCCTGGTCGCGCAGGCCTAGTGTGAGAGCAGTCATGGCCTGACTTTCATTCCAGCCGTTCGCCTTCATAACAGCCTCGAACTGGATCTTGTAGGCTGACCAGGAAGAGGTACCGTCGAACGGCGGCACTTTGAATCCACGTAGCGAAGGTGTTGTAGCTACTACGGGAGCTGTTGTTCCATCCCCAAGTTTGAGGTCGTCCAGCGTTTTCTTCACGTCAGCCATTACGTTGTCAACCCGATTGTTTACTTGGTCGATTCGGGTTTCGGCCTCCGACAGGCGGTTGTCATGTTGAGCAACCTTATCCTTCACCTCCCGTATCTCTTTTCCGAAGATAGCGTGAAGGTCCTTCATGAGGAGCATCTGCTCTTCCTTATCGACGGGCCTGTTCCTCCTGCCAGCGGGCCTGTTCCTCCTGCCGGCGGGCCTGTTCCTCTTGTCCGCTTTGCAGCTGCTCTTTCAACTGACGGGCCTGCTCCTCCTGTCGGCGAGCCTGCTCCTCCTGTCGGCGAGCCTGCTCCTCCTGTCGGCGAGCCTGCTCCTCCTGTCGGCGAGCCTGCTCCTGCAGCATCACCATCAGAGCACCTAAGTCAGGTGCTGCAGATGTAGGAGCTACCGACGGGCCTGCAGCCGGTGGCTGGCCCTCCGTCGTCTGCGGCGTTGCACCACCAAATCTTCGTTGGTCCGTCTCCTGCTGGCGTTGACTTCGGGTACGGACACCCTCCGTTTCCTCCTTAGGTAAAATCGGCATGATTTTATCCCACTTCTGACACCAATTGTTACGAGCTTGAGGTTCGTGACAATAAAAATTGCCGATAAAATTACCTAAATTAACACTTTAATTTACTTTACACAATTAAAGTTAAAACACTAATAATTTAAACACATTAATTCACTTAATTCCACTCCGAAGCTTCGCTTGTTTCGCCCAAATCAACACTGCCTCCTCCGCATCTTGCAGCGCCTATATATTTAAATTAGCAAAGAAATATCCAGAATGTTCAAGTAAACACGCGGAAGGTATCGAGCGTTCGAGTTTCGACTAGGCGCTGTCAGTTGAGCGATTTGTGATGTCATTTTCTCAATGCTCCCCTCGCTCTCGTTCCTGACACTAGATGGCGCTAGTTGACTTATTCATGCAACAATATTAAAATGAACGATATTAAAAGTAGCCCTCTTTATATACACACACAAACACACACACGCGTATAGTTTAAATTCTCAATTTAGATTCACAATATATATATATATACTGTGAATCTAGCCGACTCGCTAATGAGTTATGGACTTCTTGTATACGGGCGAACCTTTATTACATATCTGAAAAATATCAAAGACATACAAATAAGACTGATTAAGTTTGTAGTTAGGAAAAATTTTAAAGAAAAATGCAACAATGACTATAATAAGTTGTTTCCCATTTGTGAAATTATTCCCATAGATAAAAAAATAGATTATTTGGTAGGTATGGAATACTATTATAATGATGAATATAAAGTTAATGTTAAAAACAAGTACAACACACATAGGGTTAGAGAAAGCAAACTGGTTCAACCTAAAATAACAAACTATTATGGTAAGAGAACAACTAAGTATTTGGTATCTAAAGTGTTTAACAAAATAGATCTATTAAGAGATAAAGTTAAAATTAGTAAAAGATCACTTAAGAGAAAATTAAAAAACATTATACAGGATGGCTAATAGAAATATAAGTATATTAATAAACCATAACAATATAATATATAACTATAAGGTAATTAATTTATATAAATAAAGTTAAATATGTATGCAACTTGTAACATAATTAACGCACTTTGTGAAAGTAGTTTAACTAAATCTGCACAGTCAAAGCAAACTGAAATGGACCGTAACTTAAGGCAATAAGACTTGAGAGTGCAGTTTTATTTGTATTATTACTAATTCTGTCATTCAATAAAAGTAAAGAAAAATGAACTTTATTTCGAGCACGTTAAAGTCTTTGCGTTCGTGGATTTGTACTGTGACCACAACATTCTTCCGGAATTGGTATAACTAATTTGATAAATAACCAGTGCATAAAAATGTTTAACTAAAAATACAGTGTATGTATTACAATTATAACATAATATACTAATTGGGGTGTCTGAGGGTGTGCGTTGATTGCGTTACATATTGTATATATGTATATGTATATGTAGATATATGTATATATATATATATATATATATATATATATATATATATATATGTGTATATATATGTATATGTGTATAATATCATATAGTTAACATAACAACAAGATGTCATAGGTTTATATATTACTGTGTTATTTATATAATTGTATGTTATTGTGTCCAATATTAGGAGTACATAAGGTGGTTCATTGCTATGTAAAAGAGCGCCTCTCGCCATCAAACGTGAAAGTTTGGCGGGTTTAGAATTAAGTAACACCACTGTCTTATAAATTCATTAATAAATAATAAAAAAAAAAAATATATATATATATATTAGAGATGGGCCGAAATTCGGTACAAGAAAAATAATACTTACTTGCACTTATTTTAACTGAAATATAAGGTGCTTCTAAACTACAATATGCCATGGCTGCAACTGGTGGTTCTACTCATGATACTGTACTACTTTCCCCAAGGAACCCATAGTCAATTCTCAAAAAAAAATTGCACTTTGTATGGAAATCGGTCAGCTGATTGGCCAAGTCTCCATACAAACAACCGTGGCATATATTTTAGAAGAACCTTATATAACAACATTAGATACTGTAAAATAAAAGATATTTTTACTCATTCATGGTCAATTATTTATTTATTTATTTCGGAACATTGTAAATGTAAACCTTATATTAAATCAGTTCCTATCTTATCATTAATCTTAATCTTAGTTCTTAACCTTAATCTTAGTTAATTAGTTATTAATCTTAGAAATCCCTGCCTAATTAATAATTAGCCATATTACAAAAATGAAATAAACTTTGTATTCTCCTAGTAAACATCTGGATAGGAGTCCGTAAATTAAATAAAAAAATAATGTTTTTGATTCAACATTCATTAACCTCAAATATTTTATATTACAATTAAAGGGTATTTGTTTTCAACAAGCATATTAAACCAACTTTTCTTATCTATCTAGTCATATTTAAAATTTACCAGAGTCAGGTTATGGTGCAAAAACACCAAAGATCTGCCTTATCTGGCAGAAGTTTGTTACGTTTTTTTTCGTAGGTATATGTTTCCTGCGGTGTGCGGGCGGGGTATTTGAAGTAAATGTGTAAACAAGTCACGACGGAGAAAGCGTGCGAAAATGAACCGAAGTTCGGATTCGGTTCAAATCACATTCGGCCCATCTCTAATATATATATATATATATATATATATATATATATATATATATATATATATATATATATATATATATATAGCGTCCACCACTTGTAAGCAATTTTAATACATTATGACTGCGAATATTGGTCCATTAAACAATTTCAAAGATAGTGTTTAACTCATTTCTTTGAAAATTTACCATATATCGATATACAAATATTCGTATATTGCCAGACGGAGGGAAACCAATCAGGACTCCCTTCCATATTACAAATTATCCAGAATTCCCGTAATATACATAGGTTTTAATTCATTCTCCTGCTTAAGGTGATACTAGTCGACATTATTTCCATAGAAATTTCGGAGGGGTTTTACTCCGCTGTTTGAAATTTGAAATGTGAAAATGACTATTCGCCATTTTTGTTTGTGTACTGGTTAGGAACTCGATCAAAAATTTGATAATTTCTCCGTTTTTATACGTTATTTCTAATGTTATTTTACATCAAATTAATTGTGAAGATATTTTCTTTTGGAAATATGTATCATTACGACGATTCAAAAACGTTTACATATAATAATTTACCTCGAAATTCACTATACGCGATTATCGTTTATTGATTATATGTTGTTTAAAAAGTATTCTTATCAGTTTTTTGTGTTAAATGGATGCTAAATATAAAAGAATGCTTCAGTATTGATAGCAATTTATTAACGAAATATCTGTTGAGATGTGTCTAGAAATTATTAATACTTATTTTTATTTATTTATTAAAATAATAAATAAATTAAAATAAGTATACATTTATCTACATTGAGTACTAGTTTATCCCCGCGATCTCGCCCGCGTGGAATATGGATTTCATGGGTTTTAATTTTTTTGCGCGGAACCCTAATTCTTTTTCTAAAACAAAAGTAGTTCAAGTTTTTCCTTATATCATCAGCTATCTGCCAGTGAAAGTCCCGTCAAAATAGATCCAGCTGTTTCGGAGATTAGCTGGAACAAACAGAGAGACAGACAGACCGACAGACAGATAAAAATTTTAAAAATTGTGTTTTTGTTACTAGTACTTTCATATGCATTTAATAAAAAGCTGTTATTTCAACATTACAAACAGATACTTCAATTTTATTTATTTGTAGATATAGATATAATATATTATTCATATTGGTGTCATTTTAAAGGGAATATCATGTACTATTATAATAATAAAATAATTGTCTCCAGTAAATATTATACTTTTCTTGTAAAACTCGAAATAAAAAATAAATACGATTTATTTTTATATCCCCATATGCTTTATTTTCATCCTTTATTTTTTATTTGACCAATTTTCTTTTAACAAAATTAAATTCTGAATTCGTTGAGCTTTTTGAGAATATTTTTATTTGAATGTTAGGTAGGTACCTATATTAGTTTTTCAGTAGTAATCGTTTTTGTTGCGACAGTCTCGCGCGGTCGTAAAAAAAGTTACTGCGCGGACAGGGGGGACGAGAATCACTTGCGCGGCGTTGACGGTTCGGTGGATAGGTACCTACCTACTGTTATTTCCTAAATACCCATAACCTACTATACAACAAAAATTGAAAAACTGTCGCTGCGTCGTGGACACTAAAATGTAAACTGCCTACCTACCTGCCTAAGTACGTCGGTACTAAGGAAACAGTCTTGACGGGTCACTTGTCTTGATAAAAACATGTGTTTACATCTAGTGATATTGTGTGTATATAAAAAAAGTAAGAAGACAGGTAAGTATTTTTGAAAACAATTTATAGGTAGGCAGAACTAATTACAATTATTATCTAAATATTATAAATGCGAAAGTTTGGATGGATAGATGTATGTTACTCAATCACGCCAGAACAGCTGAAGGGATCTGGATGATATTTAGCTCAGAGATAGGTTATACCTAGTCTAGAATAACACATTTGATACCGTTTATTTAGGTATTTCGTTCCTGTGGGATAATTTTCGAGTTCACGCGTTTGAAGCCGCTGGCAACAGCTAGTACGGATATAAACTGCGATGACTGTTCCAGTTCATACTTCGGCGTCGTGAACTCTTGAGTGATCGCTGCATGACCACCCGGGGAAAACTAAACATAATAAAATAAGCAATCTATATTAGGTATATATAGAGCCATAGAGGTATATTATAAAGCGATAACGCAGCGCCTAATAATTTAGTACGAGTGGCACGATGCCAGGTGAGACAACGTGCTTTTTGGCCGCGCCCACCAATGAGTTCGAGCCCACGACTTGTGCCACCTACGCAATTCCTTTGTATAGTGCGACGTTGCCACTCTTATTAGTCATTCCGCTTTGTAATATTTTATTTATAGGTGATATTTTGTTTATGTAGGTATTCGGTAGATTCCTATAGTCTGTTTTTTTTTCGCAGGAGACAAAAATAACAGATATTTATTAGATTCGTTTAGCACAAATAATACAGTTTTTATGATTCTGGTTCAGATTAGATTTAATTTTAGTCACTTAAATTTCGTATATTGTTCAAAATAATGAAATAAATCCACAGAATCTGCAGTTACGAAAAAAAGCAATATCATTTTAGTCTCCGGCGAAAAAAAAAAGATATATATCATGATTAATTTACAAACTAGTTATTCGTTTACTAAATACGAAAAAATATTTAGACGTCATTTTTCTTCAAATCTTGTTGTACTGAATATTTACGTAGTCCTTATATTAATAATTATAATTGCATAAGTTGATACAAAATGCTATGCAATAGCTTTAGCGTGGCAGTCCCCGAGTGCCACACCTCTTTTTTTCTGATAAAACACACATTTCTGATAAAAGCTATCTAATTTTAAAATTTTGTCTGCCGTCCAAAACGCATCATCTCTTTCAATAATATAAATTTCTATGCCAAACAGAGTAGTATCGAAATCCAAAGTTCAAGCAGGGGTCAATGTAGCGTAGTATTTTGAGCGCAGGTATAGCTATAGTCATACGAACGTCACAGGCCGCAGCTGACTGAGTCGAATAAAACTAGAATAAGCGCGCGTCACCGCGCATGCATGTGTGTGTAAGTGTCGTCCTCCCGCACCGCACCGGGGGAAACATTATTCAGTGAGATGCACGATAATTCATATAAACACGCGCGCGTAAAAAAAATACGAAAAGGCCTTTGGAAGAAGGGGTTTTATGAAAAAACCACTGCATAAATCAATTACAAATAAAATTTATTGAATTTTTCGATAATTGAGCTGTGTCGGTACCGACTTTGTCTTGGAAATTTTACACTGCTTTTATTACTAATTTACGCCCAAAGTTGTGTTAAAATTGGCAATAAAAACGAATCTTTGATAGCTCGTAACTTTTTATTGACCTTTTATTTTACTATTCTGTTTCCGTACAGACAAAATTAATAATGAGACAAAATGATATCATGTTTAACTGTCACTTGTATGTACTGTTGATGTACACTGTCAAACAGCGGAGTAAAACCCCTCCGAAATTTCTATGGAAATAATGTCGACTAGTATCACCTTAAGCAGAAGAATGAATTAAAACCTATGTATATTACGGGAATTCTGGATAATTTGTAATATGGAAGGGAGTCCTGATTGGTTTCCCTCCGTCTGGCAATATACGAATATTTGTATATCGATTTATGGTAAATTTTCAAAGAAATGAGTTAAACACTATCTGTGAAATTGTTTAATGGACCAATATTCGCAGTCATAATGTATTAAAAGTGCTTACAAGTGGTGGACGCTATATATATATATATATATATATATATATATATATATTTTTTATTATAAATTATCCAGAATTCCCGTAATATACATAGGTTTTAATTCATTCTCCTGCTTAAGGTGACACTAGTCGACATTATTTCCATAGAAATTTCGAAGGGGTTTTACTCCGCTGTTTGACAGTGTACATCAACAGTACATACAAGTGACAGTTAAACATGATATCGTTTTGTCTCATTATTAATTTTGTCTGTACGGAAACAGAATAGTAAAATAAAAGGTCAATAAAAAGTTACGAGCTATCAAAGATTCGTTTTTATTGCCAATTTTAACACAACTTTGGGCGTAAATTAGTAATAAAAGCAGTGTAAAATTTCCAAGACAAAGTCGGTACCGACACAGCTCAATTATCGAAAAATTCAATGAATTTTATTTGTAATTGATTTATGCAGTGGTTTTTTCATAAAACCCCTTCTTCCAAAGGCCTTTTGGTATTTTTTTACGCGCGCGTGTTTATATGAATTATCGTGCATCTCACTGAATAATGTTTCCCCCGGTGCGGTGCGGGAGGATGACACTTACACACACATGCATGCGCGGTGACGCGCGCTTATTCTAGTTTTATTCGACTCAGTCAGCTGCGGCCTGTGACGTTCGTATGACTATAGCTATACCTGCGCTCGAAATACTACGCTACATTGACCCCTGCTTGAACTTTGGATTTCGATACTACTCTGTTTGGCATAGAAATTTATATTATTGAAAGAGATGATGCGTTTTGGACGGCAGACAAAATTTTAAAATTAGATAGCTTTTATCAGAAATGTGTGTTTTATCAGAAAAAAAGAGGTGTGGCACTCGGGGACTGCCACGCTAAAGCTATTGCATAGCATTTTGTATCAACTTATGCAATTATAATTATTAATATAAGGACTACGTAAATATTCAGTACAGCAAGATTGGAAGAAAAATGACGTCTAAATATTTTTTCGTATTTAGTAAACGAATAACTAGTTTGTAAATTAATCATGATATATATCTTTTTTTTTTCGCCGGAGACTAAAATGATATTGCTTTTTTTCGTAACTGCAGATTCTGTGGATTTATTTCATTATTTTGAACAATATACGAAATTTAAGTGACTAAAATTAAATCTAATCTGAACCAGAATCATAAAAACTGTATTATTTGTGCTAAACGAATCTAATAAATATCTGTTATTTTTGTCTCCTGCGAAAAAAACAGACTATAGGAATCTACCGAATACCTACATAAACAAAATATCACCTATAAATAAAATATTACAAAGCGGAATGACTAATAAGAGTGGCAACGTCGCACTATACAAAGGAATTGCGTAGGTGGCACAAGTCGTGGGCTCGAACTCATTGGTGGGCGCGGCCAAAAAGCACGTTGTCTCACCTGGCATCGTGCCACTCGTACTAAATTATTAGGCGCTGCGTTATCGCTTTATAATATACCTCTATGGCTCTATATATACCTAATATAGATTGCTTATTTTATTATGTTTAGTTTTCCCCGGGTGGTCATGCAGCGATCACTCAAGAGTTCACGACGCCGAAGTATGAACTGGAACAGTCATCGCAGTTTATATCCGTACTAGCTGTTGCCAGCGGCTTCAAACGCGTGAACTCGAAAATTATCCCACAGGAACGAAATACCTAAATAAACGGTATCAAATGTGTTATTCCAGACTAGGTATAACCTATCTCTGAGCTAAATATCATCCAGATCCCTTCAGCTGTTCTGGCGTGATTGAGTAACATACATCTATCCATCCAAACTTTCGCATTTATAATATTTAGATAATAATTGTAATTAGTTCTGCCTACCTATAAATTGTTTTCAAAAATACTTACCTGTCTTCTTACTTTTTTTATATACACACAATATCACTAGATGTAAACACATGTTTTTATCAAGACAAGTGACCCGTCAAGACTGTTTCCTTAGTACCGACGTACTTAGGCAGGTAGGTAGGCAGTTTACATTTTAGTGTCCACGACGCAGCGACAGTTTTTCAATTTTTGTTGTATAGTAGGTTATGGGTATTTAGGAAATAACAGTAGGTAGGTACCTATCCACCGAACCGTCAACGCCGCGCAAGTGATTCTCGTCCCCCCTGTCCGCGCAGTAACTTTTTTTACGACCGCGCGAGACTGTCGCAACAAAAACGATTACTACTGAAAAACTAATATAGGTACCTACCTAACATTCAAATAAAAATATTCTCAAAAAGCTCAACGAATTCAGAATTTAATTTTGTTAAAAGAAAATTGGTCAAATAAAAAATAAAGGATGAAAATAAAGCATATGGGGATATAAAAATAAATCGTATTTATTTTTTATTTCGAGTTTTACAAGAAAAGTATAATATTTACTGGAGACAATTATTTTATTATTATAATAGTACATGATATTCCCTTTAAAATGACACCAATATGAATAATATATTATATCTATATCTACAAATAAATAAAATTGAAGTATCTGTTTGTAATGTTAAAACAACAGCTTTTTATTAAATGCATATGAAAGTACTAGTAACAAAAACACAATTTTTAAATTTTTTATCTGTCTGTCGGTCTGTCTGTCTCTCTGTTTGTTCCAGCTAATCTCCGAAACAGCTGGATCTATTTTGACGGGACTTTCACTGGCAGATAGCTGATGATATAAGGAAAAACTTGAACTACTTTTGTTTTAGAAAAAGAATTAGGGTTCCGCGCAAAAAAATTAAAACCCATGAAATCCATATTCCACGCGGGCGAGATCGCGGGGATAAACTAGTACTCAATGTAGATAAATGTATACTTATTTTAATTTATTTATTATTTTAATAAATAAATAAAAATAAGTATTAATAATTTCTAGACACATCTCAACAGATATTTCGTTAATAAATTGCTATCAATACTGAAGCATTCTTTTATATTTAGCATCCATTTAACACAAAAAACTGATAAGAATACTTTTTAAACAACATATAATCAATAAACGATAATCGCGTATAGTGAATTTCGAGGTAAATTATTATATGTAAACGTTTTTGAATCGTCGTAATGATACATATTTCCAAAAGAAAATATCTTCACAATTAATTTGATGTAAAATAACATTAGAAATAACGTATAAAAACGGAGAAATTATCAAATTTTTGATCGAGTTCCTAACCAGTACACAAACAAAAATGGCGAATAGTCATTTTCACATTTTTTTAGAAATAACGTATAAAAACAGAAAAATTATCAAATTTTTGATCGAGTTCCTAACCAGTACACAAACAAAAAGGGCGAAATGTCATTTTCACATTTTTTTTTCTATATAGTTATTTGTTACAGAGTACACAGATAAAATTCACTCTCATAGATGACAAATTTCAAACACCACAATCTCTAATTTTTTACTCTGCTATCTTCAGCGCTGTACACGAACGGAACGATGTCGTTGAGAGCCGTGGTTGCTCACATGGTTAGCGCTCGTTTTAAGTATCACAGTACGGGAGCAACCCGGGTTCGATCCCCACTGGCACCAATAAAATTGTTGCGTGCTGATTTAGCTATCAGTTGGAAAGTCTGTTTTTCTGGGCCGTTTTGTTTTGTTACACTGACATCTCGCAACCTAGGAGTTTGTCGGTTGCTTATTTTTTATTTTTCTTTAAAATTTTCGTCGGTAAAATAATATATTTATAAAAGTAAAAAAAAAGTAAAGTTACAGCCTATATACGTCCCACTGCTGGGCACAGGCCTAATTTAATTTCTGAGAGGGTTTTAAGGCAAGGAAATGTCCGCCACGCTGCCTCAATGCGTGTTGACGAACTTCACATGTCTTCGAAATATATATTTTTTAGTTTCTCAGACATGCAGACCCGAGTTCGATCCCCGCCGGCACCAATGAAATTGTTAATTGCAATTGTGCTGATTTACCACGTGCTCGGCGGTGAAGGAAAACATATTGAGGAAATGCAAGTCTGAGAATATAATTATAATCGAATGTAAATCAAATTGACATAGGTAAGTACAGATAAAATTAGCGGAACATTAATAAAATTTTGAGATCGTTTTTTTTTCAAAATTTTATTTATATTCCGCTATTTTTTGTCTCTATCAGCTTTGGGATCTATCAGCTCCGGCAAAACACATTTCTGATAAAAGCTATCTAATTTTAAAATTTTGTCTGCCGTCCAAAACGTATCATCTCTTTCAATAATATCAATTTCTATGCCAAACAGAGTAGTATCGAAATCCAAAGTTCAAGCAAGGGTCAATGTAGCGTAGTAATTTAGAGCGCAGGTATAGCTATAGTCATACGAACGTCACAGGCCGCAGCTGACTGAGTCGAATAAAACTAGAATAAGCGCGCGTCACCGCGCATGCATGTGTGTGTAAGTGTCGTCCTCCCGCACCGCACCGGGGGAAACATTATTCAGTGAGATGCACGATAATTCATATAAACACGCGCGCGTAAAAAAATTACGAAAAGGCCTTTGGAAGAAGGGGTTTTATGAAAAAACCACTGCATAAATCAATTACAAATAAAATTTATTGAATTTTTCGATAATTGAGCTGTGTCGGTACCGACTTTGTTTTGGAAATTTTACACTGCTTTTATTACTAATTTACGCCCAAATTTGTGTTAAAATTGGCAATAAAAACGAATCTTTGATAGCTCGTAACTTTTTAATGACTTTTTATTTTACTATTCTGTTTCCGTACAGACAAAATTAATAATGAGACAAAACGATATCATGTTTAACTGTCACTTGTATGTACTGTTGATGTACACTGTCAAACAGCGGAGTAAAACCCCTCCGAAATTTCTAATGTCGAGTAGTGTCACCTTAAGAGAATGAATTAAAAACTATGTATATTACGGGAATTCTGGATAATTTGTAATATGGAAGGGAGTCCTGATTGGTTTCCCTCCGTCTGGCAATATACGAATATTTGTATATCGATATATGGTAAATTTTCAAAGAAATGAGTTAAACACTCTCTTTGAAATTGTTTAATGGACCAATATTCGCAGTCATAATGTATTAAAATTGCTTACAAGTGGTGGACGCTATATATATATATATATATATATATATATATATATATATATATATATATATATATATATATATATATATATATATATATATATA